>JAWRVF010000398.1:0-307173 GCA_036785485.1 Physcomitrellopsis africana | reverse complement strand
CTTGGCCAATCTCTTCTTCCTCTTCTTTAGTTAAACAAGTGTCAATAGCACTTGTCATCACTGTCTCTACTGTCATTTGGCGTTTTCTTTTGATAATATCAATAATCAACTCATGGAAGTCTTTCTTTGCAATTCCTAAGACCTCTCGTAAGGTAAATTCAATTTTTGCATCCAAAATCCGTCCTTCCAATACTCCTTTCAAATCAATAGAAGTTTCAATATCAGATTGAAGCTTATAAGTAAGGCCTTTGGTTTTACCTTTTTTTATGTCCTTCTTCTTGTTCTTACCCTTTTCCATGTTATCTTCCACCCTTTGCTTTGGAGTTGATGCCTCCTTTGATTGTGAAGATGAAAGGGTATTTTGTGGTGGTTGATTTATTGTTGGGCCTTCTTTTGTCCTTTCTCCTGTACCACCACTTTTTCGTGTTTGTTTCTTATTTATTGGTTCTTCATCTTCATCTTCTACATTCCTTCCTCTCTTTACTTCCACATAGACATTTTGAAAGTCTTCATTCTCCCTTTCCTTGTCTAAAAAAGCTCTGATGCTAACTGCATCAACTAGATCATTCCATCCTGTTTTCTCTCTAATGGCCTGAGCTCCTCTAATCATAGTCTCATGATTCTCAGGATATAGAGCTTCAATATTATTTTCCCAGGCCACAATTTGATAAGAATCTGCATTACCTGAATCTCTTGGCTTAGGCTTCATCATTCGATCTTCCATTAACTTTTTCATTCCACCTTTGGCAAAGTTAGTATCCAAAGGAAAATCTGTAGATGCATCTCTAATCCTTCCATCTTTGAAGGTAATAATGCCTTTCTTCATGGCATCAGCATATGATTCACAATCACTACATTTATGATCAGAATCATCACACTAAATGCACCTCATGACATATCCCCTCTGTCCTCCAGAAGTTTGAGAGATACTTGGCTTTGTATTTCTTTTTAAAGTACTCATCTCCACTTTCAGCTCCTTCAATCCTTTCACCAATTCCTCTAGAGTGTCCTCATCTAGAGCCTTACCCTTTGAAGAGTTTGATGGTATCATTGAAGATGTCCTTGTAGTTAGTGGTGTTGAAGCTTCCATCTTTATTCCATATCCTCTAGCCTTTATCCGCTGTTGCTTTGCAATAAGACTTACTGCATCCTCCAATTGTCTCCAATTGGTACTAAAACCTCCTTCAGTTGCTCCATCTTGAAGAAAAAGTAATAGTCTATCCTCCAAAGCTTCATTTGCAGCTTGTAGAAATAACTCTGATTTTCTCACTTCAAGAATCCTCTTCTCTGTTAATGAGAGTTGTCCAAATTTCTTTTCAAATTCTCTTAACAATTCACTTGGTCCCATATTGTTACCTGGTTGTTGTTCCACCCAATCAAAGAAATTCCTTTTGGACATCCTTTCTTCATCTTCATCAAAAAACTCATCTCGAAGCCTCTCTTCAAATTTAGCCCAAGTAATCTCAAAATTATTTTGATGAAGATGTTTCACCTTATCTCTGATCTCTGGTACAACTGCCAAGTCAAATGTCTCTATCATCTTCTCCTCTGAAATTTGATAGATTTCCATCTTATAAGTATAATTCCTTAAAAACTTTGAAATGTTCTTTCCATTGAATCTTTCATTCTTAGAAATAACAGCTTTCAAAGCTTTTGTAGCTCCCTGTCCAGCTGCATTGGCAACTTGTTGTCCCATAAACATTTGCATGGCCCTAAAGAACTCTTCTGCAAAGTTTTGACTACCTCATTGAGCTTGACTACCACTGGTTCTATTATCCTCCATCTTGCCTTAAAAATCTTGAAGCCTTAGAGCTCTCTTAATGGAAGCACCAAATGTCGTGGTGAGAGTCTTAGCCCTAAGAAACACTAGGTCTTTTGTGCCTCTCGTTTTTTAAGTGCAAGAAGAGATTCATAAAGTTCATAAAACTGAAGATTTTACATAAAAACATACTTTATTAATCTTGCCATATTCTACCTTTAAAAACTTGCCTTCAAATTTGTCCATAAATCCTAGGATATCATATCAATTGAAGCAAAATTTGAACACAAAGTACTTAAGGAAGTAAGGAAGCAAACCCCATAATCCTTTTGATTATAGCTCATGTGGTTGGAGAGAACCATGTTGTCAAAGAAACCCCTCCATGCTGCCTTTGATTCTGGACCCCCTTTGCTTCACACCTTCATTGCTCCTCATTATCAAAACCCCAAGTATTGAAATTTGGTAAGCTTATTGCTTACTTTATGTTGTAAACATCCTCCAATTTTTGCTCCAAAATTCCTCTTGAAAATAGAGTTATAGACTCTACCCTTCTCCTTTAATTCTGTCTTCTACCAACTCTGGATCCGACTACAAATTTCCTCATAATTCTTTAAACATAACTCCAATAGCAATCAGTTTTTTACAAAACTTAATAAACTCATATATCTACAAACCCCAATAAATTTTACTCAAAATGCTACTTTGATCACAAAGATATGCTCCCCCAAACTTCACTGACTTAGAGATAGACCCCTATCACTTTGAAAGAGCATAACATTTTTTTCATAAGATAAATGAGTATCAAACTTACTCTCTTCTCTTTCTTAACTTGCTTAGATCACATCTATCAATTTTCACACTCAAATTCATCCCCTAACTCCATTCATACCAAAAAAACCCACACACACACTCTGCCCATACAAACCCCAATTCTGCTTTCACTCTATTTCTCTATTCACCTACATCCGGTTACAATTTCACTCATAACTCTTTGCTCAAAGATCATATTGACTTAAGATTTTGATTCAAAGTAGCAAACTCTATAAGGAACACAACTCCAACAAATTTTGCCTCTAAAGTCCAAATGGTTCTCAAGAGCCGAGGCCCGAAATTTAGTAAACCTCACTGCCCTAGTCTTAAACACCTGCAACTTTGACGACTCATATCTCCCTTGATACTTAACCAAAAGACATGAAAATTATTTCTATATGTTCTTTATCTTGTCTACTACAAACCCACAAAAAATTTCACTTAAAATCCTCTCTAAGCTTCTTTTACACACAAAAACGTCTACTACCTATCAAAAGGAAATCCTATCTCTCCAAAAAGAACCTCCCTCTTCTTCTTCACGACCCCCTTCTTGTCCTCCCGGCCTGGTCTTCCTTCTTCCCTTGGTCAAAGAGACACCTCAGCCATGTCTTTCCACCTCTTCAATCCTTTCTTTTGGATTAATTTGAAGGAATCTTACTTTTTGAGGTAAATTTCTATTCTACCTTCTTACTACCATTTTTTTCTACCCACTTCTCTTTTAATTTCAGCCCACAACATTTAAGTTTAGATCTAAAATAGAAGAGAATAAAGGTAAAGTAGATCTAAGATAAAATAGAAAAAAAATCTAATAAGTAGAAAAAAAACAATTAAAATTAGATTAGAGATAAAAGAGAAAGAACTACATCCTTCACTGCCAAGTCAAAGAAGCTTGTGTGGTTAAGTTCTTAGCTACTTTGGAGTTGACGTGGGTTCGAATCCACTTGACTTCACTGTAGAATTCCTTGGCTTCATGACTTGGTACTGCTACTGGGAATTTCAGCAGGAAATTAGTAGTTTGGCCTACCTATCATCCCTGAGCTTGTGATAAATATTATAATCTTCAAGATAATGTGGTTATAACCACAACCCTTTCTCTTTTTCATCCTCTCTTCTTCTAATCTTAATCTTTTTATTTTAACACATTCCTTTATATCTTTCACACTATGTTTTAATTTACAACATGACAGCGCTATGTGGCTAGCTTGTTGACTAAGTTTCTAACTTATTAATCAAGTATAGACATGTATAAAGGTGATTTCGCTTCTATAAAGCTTCTAAGAAGCTTTTATGTCAGATATTATCAAATCAACTTATTTTACCTACTTCTATTGGTCTATATTATCTAGATAATTATTGGAATAAACCTTATGTCTGTGACATTATCCCTCCTTCTACGGACGAGTTCCACAAGGAGCGGTGATTACATGTTGAAAAAATCCAGAATATGTAGAATTGTGCTTGCTACATATTTTAATCTTTGTTTCCTTTGAAGGTAGTTGATAGGTCCTTTCAGCCATCAATAATGTTCCATACCAGGACAAGAGAACCACCCTATTATTTAATCATTGTTGAGGCCTTCATAACGCCCTTCAAAAAAAACATTTGGAACACCATCAGGAGTAGTTCCTACCTCTAAAAGTATCACTAAACATTGGGAATTTCTTCCAAGGTCGTGATACCAAACATGTTGTATTTTGCCATCAATCCGAAGAAGGACATGTCGTTCTTGAGGGTCTTCATCTCTATTTCGTCGTTTAGAAGGTTGTGATAATTGTAATATCTCATATGATAAATCAGCAAATGATGGCTCTTGAGCTGAATCTGCTAATTGTTGATCCTCCATCTCTTTAGTACAAACAAATCTAAGGAAATAACAAACAATATACAAGATAGGATGAAATCTCTATAGAAGCTGCTTTGCTTTATAGCAAAGATTTTTTTCATTCTTTATCTTAATTTTGATGGATGTCGTCAATGAAATGCATTGATTTTTGTTGGTGCATTTGCTAGATTCTTGGATGGCTCCCATATGCATTCACTAATATTGTATTCGTATCAATACACAAGATATTCTAATCAATTTTGGCGCTGCCTTGAATCTAAAATCTCTTCAACCTCAAATTCTTCATCGTTATCCACTTCTATAAGAAGCGATGGCATTTGTCTTCTTTTTTGTATATCTATTGTCTTATATAGCTCGAATAGTGACACGTGGAATACAAGATGGATCTTCATGGACTCCGATAGATGTAATTGATTTGCAACTAGATTGATTTGTTTAGAAATAGGAAAAGGTCCAAGTCTATGATAGTCCAACTTATCACAAGGACGAGTAGTCTTGATATTGCGACAAAGTAAGCATATCTTGTCTCCCACATTGAATTGTGGTTGTTCCTTGCGATACGCATCTGCATGTATTTTTTGTCGTTCTTGAGCTTTTTTTAATTCCACCTTCATTATTGCATGTAGCTCTAACAAACGATTTGCCAAATCTTCTGCCACTAAATTATCAACTTTTAAAAAGTCAAAAGTATCAAATCGTAGATGGTAACCATAATTGGTAAAGAAAGGTGTCTATTGCATAGAAGAATGTATCAAATGGTTATAAATAAACTCTACCAATGATAGAAGAGCTTGTTGGTAGTTGATGGTACACCTTAAATACTGCTCCAAGATTTGGTTCATGCGCTCTATTTGTCCATCAGTTTGAGGATGAAAAGCTGAAGATAATTTTATGTCTACTTTTAAGATCTTAAAAAAGGTTCTTCAAAATCTTGATACAAATTGAGTTCCCCTATTTGATATAAAATCCTTAAGTAGCCCATGATAGGAATAGATATTATCAATGAAAAGCTTAGCTATTTCTTCACCTGTGATAGATTTTGTGCATGGCACAAAATGTGCCATCTTGGTGAACCGATCTACTATCACAAATATAGAGTCATAAGATTTTGAACTTAGAAGATTTGTGATGAAATCCATAGAACAGAAGACCATGGTTGTTCTGCAATAGATAATGGCTGAAGAAGCCTAAAAGGTTGATGACAAGGAGTCTTTGATCTTGAGCAAATATCACATGATTATACAAAGTCTTTGACTGCCTTCTACATTTGAGGCAAGAAAAAATCTCTAGATATAAGTTCCAAAGTCTTGTTGTATCCAAATCGTCCTGCCGCTGAAAAATCATGACATGCTTGAAGAACACGTAAACGTGCTTCTCCTTTTAAAACATATAGGCATCCTTCGAAATATATTAGGTTATTTTTGAACTTGAATTTAGAAGAATCATGAGTCTTGGAAGAATTATTCTTGATATTGTGAACAAGAGGATCTGAGGATATACTTGACTAAATTTTCTTAAGAAAAGTTGAATCAACAATCAATGTTGATTTCATTGCTCAAAGATGAAATTGCTCTAGTTTCAAGAAGACTGTTCTTTGTTGCTCAAAAGTTGCATCTCCTTCTTTTGGTACAAAATAAGAACATTTAGAAATGACATTGGACAAACTTTATTGTTTTTCTGGCCGATAAGTGATAATGAATTCAAATTTTGACAAAGACATATTCAAACGAGCTTCACGACAATTCAACATGCGTGTCGACATGAAATATTTGAGGTTCTTGTGATCCGTATATACGGTGATTGGATTGGAAGCGCCTTCTAGATAATGACGCCATTCTTAAAAAGAATCCACATTTGTAAGAAGTTCTTTGTCGTGGATTTCATAATTGATCTCGGTTGCTGAGAATTTTCTTGAATGAGCAGCTATTAGATAAAGTTTGTCATCTGTTTCCATTTAAGACAAAACAATATCCAAGGCAAACTCTAATACATCTGTTTCCATAAAAAATGCCTTGAAAAAGTCAACACTATACAAGATTGGTGTAGAAACAAACGATGTCTTCAGAACTTCAAAAATTGCTTCCGCTTCTTGATTCCACTGAAATTTGTCTTTACACGTCAAATGTGTAAGTGGAGCTGCAACTTGAAAGAAGTCTTTGATGAAGATTTGATAACAATTGGCAAATTCCAAAAAGCATTGGACATCTCTTATCGTCTTTAGAATCTTCCAATTCATGATTGTCTGGACTTTTTTAGAATCCATCATGAGACCATTATTTGAAATGATGTATCCTAAGAAATCAACTTGAGTAGTATGAAATATACACTTTTCCATCTTGGCATACAATCCCGCATTTCTAAGTTTTTGTAATACTTAATGAATATATATTTCTTATTCTTCTATGTTCTTAGAATAGATCAAAATATCATCTAGGTAGCAGACGACAAAATTGTCTAGGAACTCACAAAAAAAATCATTCAGGAGATGTTGAAAAGCAGCTAATACATTTGTAAGTCTAAAAGGCATGACATTATATTCAAAATGTCTGTACTTGGTTCAAAATGTGGTTTTCCATTCATCTCCTTCTTTGATACGTATTAAATTATATGCTCCTCTTAAATCTATTTTTATATAGATCTTAACTTAATTTTACTGGTCAAAGAATCTTGATATCAAAGGTAATGGATATTTGTTTTTGATTGTGATCTTGTTGAGTCCTCAATAATCAACACACATTCGCAATGATCCATCTTTCTTCTTCACAAATAGAATTGGAGCTCTTGCTAGAGATTTAGAATGGTGTATAAAATTCTTGGCTAAATTCTCATCAATATATGCCTTCAGTTCAGCCAACTCATCTTGTGATAAACTATAGATTGGTCCAAATGGTGGCTGAGTTCCTTCCTTGAGGTCAATTGAACAATCATATGGACGATGCTCTAGAAGAATATCTGCATTTTTTTTCTCAAAAACATCCTGATAATCCAAATACTGGCTTGGAATGCCACTGTCAAAAACGGATGTGGCATAAATAGCAAAAGTTGATCCTTCTTTTGCTGCGTGTATAAAAGCTTTTGTACCTATAAGTACGAGTTTTACTATACTAAACTTATAGCTTTTCACTTGATCAACAAGATGTTTGATAATGTTTTGAGAAAAGTTGAGTCTACAAGAATTCCAATCTATTTGAGGGTTATATTTTTTTAGCTATGATAAACCTAAAATAATTTGATTAGATAGAGATTTAATTATGTTAAAGATTACGTAGCTATTATGACTATTTATTGTTACTTTTATAAGACGGATTTCATGAATGACGTCTCCAAAAGACAATGGACGACCATCTATGATTTCTACATGTACGGGTTTAATTTTCTGTACTAAAGGTATTTTATGATTCTTAAGAAAATGTTCATCTAGAAAGCATGCTGAGGCTAGAGAATCTAATAAGACAGAGGCTCTATAGTTTTTTGGTCCTAAATATACATCTATTATAAAACAAAAAGCGGGGTTTGAGGAGAGAATAGGACCTTCAATAGGAATTATACAAGGTTCTTGCTGCACAGTGTCATGATGTAACACGACTATTAGGTAAAAGAGTGTGGAAATAGTATATTATAGAAGATCTTAGTTCAAAATATTGTAGCAAATTATCTTAGAAAAATAGAAAATAATAAAAAGAGAATAAAACTAATGAGTGTTAATGCTACCTTTTTTATAAATGAGCTTCTATTTACTTTGTAGGGCCATAAGTAAGGCAAAACAAAATAGATTGAGAAATAAAATAATATAGGCATATATAAGAGGGAGTCAAGAATAGGTTTCAGAAAAACTTACCACAAAAATCTCGAAATAGATACTCGGAAAGGACCGATTATGAGTTGGGGTTGAAATCAGATTCCAAGGCACAAAACTGCATGCCTATAGCAGATCCGGGAGGCTTTTACAAATCAAAGATTGAAGTTAGGGAGTGGACTTTAAGAATTTTGTATAAAAATTGATTTCAAGTGATTTGGATAAGAAATGACTTTGTAATAGCTTTGCAAAGTTAGGCTTATTTTGGGCATCTTGGGATTTTGTGAAATAAAATAGGGTTGATGTTTTAGATAATTCCAAAAGTTTTGTAATAGATCCACAGCTGAAAATTTGTGAATTTTTGGGTATTGTTGTTGTTAATGTGTGCTATGAATTTGAGCTAAATCTAATAGTTTAGTTATACGTAATTGGGATTTAAGTGGGTCAAGCTCTTGGAAATTAAGTTTTGAGGGTCAGTTAGGATTTTTGAGATCTTGAAAAATCTGCTAGTTGGATTGGAATAAAATCTATTTATATGGATAGTAGATTTGTTTTTCAATAGACATGAGTGATTTGAAACTGATTGAATAGTGAAGAAGAGAGAAATCAACACTAGAAGGTCAGCATCAAGGTTGGAGAAGGAAGTCGGCCAATACTCGAGAAGTTTTTAGGATTTTTCTTCCATTTGGTAAATTTAATTTCCTTCAAATTTGATGTGCTTATTGTTGACTAAGAGGTTGAAAGGTGGTCAAAGTTTTAAGTAAGATCAACGGTCTAATCAACAGATATTGAGGTTCTAATTTTTCCTAGGGTTGATTTGAATTGATTAGAATTTGATTTAAGATTTTATTAGGGTTTGATTTAGGATTTAGGATTTGTTTAGGATTTGATTTAGAGTTTAGGATTTGATTTAGGATTAGGATTTGATTTAGAGTTTGATTTAAGATTTAGGATTTGTTTAAGATTTGATTTAGGATTTAGGATTTGCTTAGGATTTGCTTAGGATTTGATTTAAGGTTTAGGGTTTGACTTAGGATTTGACCAAGATTTGACCATGATTTGACTTAGGATTTGATTAGGATTTGATCAGGGTTTGACCAAGGTTTGACTTAAGATTTGACGTAGATTTTGACTAGGGTTTCACTTAGGATTTGATTTAGATTTTGACTAGGATTTGACTAGGATTTGACCAAGATTTGACTTAGGTTTTGATCAAGGTTTGACTTAGGTTTTGATCAAGGTTTGACTTAGGATTTGACTTAGATTTTGACTTAGGATTTGATTAGGGTTTGATTAAAATTTGACTAGGATTTGATCAAGATATGACTTAGGATTTTAAGATTTCTATTTTTAGTATTTTCTAAATTTAATATTTTATATGTTATTTTCTTTTATGATTAATGTATGATTCATTTACTCTTCTTTTGTAATTTCTTTAAGATTGGATCAAAGTTTGATTAATAGTGTTAAGGTTTAATAGAAGTTGTTTAGGATTCTATTAGAGTTGTTAGGATCTTGTTATTGTGTATTTCCTTTTTATCTTCCAGAGCTAGGTGCCCAGAGCATTCTGAAGCAAATTTGCATGTATTACAACATAATTTGGTGAATCCGATGCGAAAAGCTTGAGGTGGAAGATTATTATGATTTTGTTGGATTTATTTGACTTATGGAGAAGGAAAAAAAAAGAGTTGAAGAAGGAATTATGGATGGTGCATCAATTGGAGTTTCTAGTGGAGTTACAAGTGGAGCAACAAGGGGAGGCAACAAAGGAAGACAAGATTGGAAGAGGGTTGATTTTAAAGCTTTTTAAAAGCTTTGAACTTTGAAAAACATCTTAGAAAATAAAAATGGCCTTTGGATTATCAGAGAATATCATGGGGCTTTATAGACATTTTGGAGGATTTTGAAGTATCATAAGGTATTTATTAGAATGCTTTAAAAGATATTTTTGAATATTATGAATTAAAATGGAGGATGTGTCATCAAGATCTTTGGGTGAATTATATATTTTTGATGGAGCTATGGATGGAGCTTCTAGTTGAGTTGTAAGTGGAGCAACAAGTGGAGGTAGCAAAGGAAGACAAGATGGCAAGAGGATTGATTTTGAAGCTTTTTCAAGCTTTGAGCTTTGGAAAATATTTTAAAAAATAAAAATAATATTTGAATTATCATGGAATATTATATAGCTTCATAGACATCTTAGAGCATTTTAAAATATCATAAGTTATTTATTGGAGCATTTCAAGGGACATTTTTGAATATTATAGAATAAAATAGAAGATGTTTTATCAAATTCTTTGAATAAGTTGAAAATTTTGGATGGGCCAAATGTTAATGAATTTTTTAAGGCTTTTTGTATATTCATGGAGGAGCAACAAAAGATGCGAGAAATTGAAAGGGATATTGCAAAGGCATTGCAAGGAATCATCAACAAATTTGGGAGGTTTGAAGGATGCAATATCACTAAGTTTTTACAAGTTTATACGTGTGAGATGGAGACATGCCAAATTCCTAAGGCAAAGATGAATTCAAGCTTCTATTTGGCTATTGAACCTAGGATTCATAAAAAGGTGAAAAGATTACTTCAAAGGGGTGTAGAGACATGGTCAAAATTTCAAGAACTTTTGAAAGATGAATTTATTGATACAAATGAAGATAGGATTACCAAGCAAAAGTTTTTGGATTGGATAGAATTACAACCAGACATGCATAAAGATCCTTCAGAATTCTTAAAAGAATTTGAAAAGATATTTTATCAACTCTCATCTTCAAAGAGACAATCATTGGAAGCTATAAAGATAGAATTATTTTTAAATGGTCTTGATGATGCCTTGAGAGATAAGCTTTTTATACTTCTTATAGATGAGTCTATGGAGAATGGTTGTACCAATAATTGGAAGGAGTTGAAAGAAGCGGTGATTGTTTTAGCAAAGCAACAAAGGGCACAAGCTAAAGGAATTACAGTATGGCCTAAGAAATCTTCTACTTTGGTTTCTATATCATCTTTATCAATACAAGGGATTAATCTTGAAAAAAGAGAAATAAAAGAGCAACTAGAGGACTTCAAAGGAAGAGCCAATTCTTTGCAAATGAAAGAAATTGGATCTTATATTGAGAGTGGTGAAGGAGAGAACAAAAATTCTATTCAAACTATTAGTATAGAAGGCCAAGATATCCAAAAATTTCAAGGCAATATGGAGCTCAATGATTTAGACACTAACGACAATGTGGATGAAAGCTATGGCTATTCTACATTGAATAAGTTTGTGCAAGTTGGTGATGGCAATTTAGATGGAACATTTCTTAATGATAAAAAGGAAATTTTTATATTTAAAAGAGGTGAGGATGCTTTACCTAATACTTTGGATTATGTTGAAGAATTTAAGATTGAGCTTTTAAAAGAGTTGGATTATGGATCTATTTAAGGTTCTAATCATGAAGGTTGTATGAATTTATATCATTATGATGTGGAAAGTGGTGGAATTATAGATGAATATGATGATGAAAGTCAAATTGCATAATACTATGAGACTACATATGAATTGGATGAAAGAAGTTTTGAAATTTTACACAAACATTATGGAGGGGACTATGAAATTATACAAGGTTATGATATTAAATGTGGTGGTAAAACTACAAAGGATTATGGCGAAAGTTTTGAGATTTTTCAAGAGCATGAGGTTTCACAAGGCCATAAAATTTCTCAATGTTATGAAGTAATACAACGTTTTGAGATAAAACAAGGTTATGATGTTTTACAAGGATGCATTCAAGAAAAAATGAAGGATGTTTTAGAATGATACATTCAAGAAGAAATGATAGATATTTCACAAAATTATGTGGCAAAAGAAGATTATGGAATCAAAAGTAAGGATACTAAGTCAATGGCTTTAATCAAGTCAACTGTGAGTACTAATCTTTTAGACCAAGATGAAGGTTATATGGATAATGTAAATGTATTGGGAGCACAATTGGATTTTGATAAGAAAAAAATTCATCATGCAGTGTGGAATTCAAAGATTGAAAATCTAAAAATCTTCAAATATAAAGACATTGGAAATGGATTTAAAGATTACATAGACATCTTAAATGGAGGTTGGAATCAAAAGAACAAGACAAAAGATGCAAGCAAGATATATGTAATTATGTGGATGAGGTTTCATTTAAGTCTTCTTATTTCAAAATTTGTACCTCGCCAATGGTTTGGTCATGTGCAAAAGAAGATATTTCCAACCTACTTTTATATGTGGAGTAAATAGAAATATTGGCATTGATAAAAAAAATAATTGATTATAGAATATTGGCGTATATGGAAAGATGGGTATTATACTTGCATTAACAACCGCATATTATCTAGAAGGGAGATGGCTTCTTGCTTATTAGAAGAGATGAGGCCGTTGTTACGTTATCATGGGATGGATATATTTTATTCAAAAATATAAACTATTTTGGAAGAATAGAAAAAAAAAAATTATCAAAAATATAGAATATGAGTTGAAAAACATGTGGAGTAAATGGAAATATTGGCATTGATAAAAGAGATAATTGACTATAGAATATTGGCGTATACAAGAAGATGGGCATTAGACTTACATTAAAAACTGCATATAATCTAGAAGGGAGATGGCTTCCTACTTATTAAAAGAGATGAGGCCATTATTACCTTATCACGGGATGGATATATTTTATTCAAAAATATAAACAATTTTGGAAGAATAGAAAAAAAAAACATCAAAAATATAGAATATGAATTGAAAAAATGTGGAGTGCTTGATGAAGATGAATTCATATTAGAGATGTTTGAAGAAAGTGGCTTTGGTGATACCATAGGTGAACTACAATTATTATTGGATTTAAGTTTTGAAAGTAATGATAAGGTAGTAAATGTGCAATCTAAAGAATTTTATCATGAGGTGAAAGAATATGTTAATAGATATAATACAAAAGTAGAAGCTAAGTATCAGATTATTGCCAAGAAAGTTAAACAAGTGGCATTGCCACTACCATTGGATTGTGAAAAAAGAGTTGAAAGGACTTATATGCAATTGAATTTGAGAGATCCAAGGACATTGAGGTAGCTATAAAGAAGTTGAAAGAAGCAAGAGTGAAAAGCAAGGAGATGGTTTGGGCCTTATATTGTCAAACAAGTATATTACAATGGAACATATTTGATACGACAACTTGATGGTATAGAATTGAAGACACCTATAGCAGGCAAGGAAATCAAGTTATTTAGACAAAGAGGAATATATATACATTTTGATGAAGAACAAAATCTATTAAGGGATATTGAAACAGAAGAGGAGGAACAAATTGAAGCTAAAAAATTTGACTAAGATGAAGAAAATTTTACATCAATACAATAATAAATTTGGCGCATGCCGAAGGATGCATAGGTTCAAAGGAACTAGATGTCGTGATATAACATGACTATTAGATGAAAGAGTGTGGAAATAGTATATTATAGAAGATCTTAGTTCAAAATATTGTAGCAAATTATCTTAGAAAAATAGAAAATAGTAAAAAGAGAGTAAAATTAATGAATGTTAATGCTACCTTTTTTTATAAATGAGCTTCTATTTATTTTGTAGGGCCATAAGTAAGGCAAAACAAAATAGATTGAAAAATAAAATAATATAGGCATATATAAGAGGGAGTCAAGAATAGGTTTCAGAAAAACTTACCACAAAAATCTCGAAATAGATACTCGGAAAGGACCGATTATGAGCTGGGGTTGAAATCAGATTCCAAGGCACAAAATTGCATGCCTATAGCAGATCCGGGAGGCTTTTACAAATCAAAGATTGAAGTTAGGGAGTGGACTTTAAGAATTTTGTATAAAAATTGATTTCAAGTGATTTGGATAAGAAATGACTTTGTAATAGCTTTGCAAAGTTAGGCTTATTTTGGGCATCTTGGGATTTTGTGAAATAAAATAGGGTTGATGTTTTAGATAATTTCAAAAGTTTTGTAATAGATCCACAGCTGAAAATTTGTGAATTTTTGGGTATTGTTGTTGTTAATGTGTGCTATGAATTTGAGCTAAATCTAATAGTTTAGTTATACGTAATTGGGATTTAAGTGGGTCAAGCTCTTGGAAATTAAGTTTTGAGGGTCAGTTAGGATTTTTGAGATCTTGAAAAATCTGCTAATTAGATTGGAATAAAATCTATTTGTGTGGATAGTAGATTTGTTTTTCAATAGACATGAATGATTTAAAACTGATTGAATAGTGAAGAAGAGAGAAATCAACACTAGAAGGTCAGCATCAAGGTTGGAGAAGGAGGCCGGCCAACACTCGAGAAGTTTTTAGGATTTTTCTTCCATTTGGTAAATTCAATTTCTTTCAAATTTGATGTGCTTGTTGTTGACTAAGAGGTTAAAAGGTAGTCAAAGTTTTAAGTAAGATCAACGGTCTAATCAACAGATATTGAGGTTCTAATTTTTCCTAGGGTTGATTTGAATTGGTTAGAATTTGGTTTAAGATTTTATTAGGGTTTGATTTAGGATTTAAGATTTGTTTAGGATTTGATTTAGGATTTAGGATTTGATTTAAGATTAGGATTTGATTTAGAATTTGATTTAAGATTTAGGATTTGTTTAAGATTTGATTTAGGATTTAGGATTTGCTTTGGATTTGATTTAGGGTTTAAGATTTGCTTAGGGTTTGATTTAGGGTTTAGAATTTATTTAGGGTTTGACTTAGGATTTGACCAGGATTTGTCTTAGATTTTGATTAGGATTTGATTAGGGTTTGACCAAGATTTGACTTAGGTTTTAATCAAGGTTTGACTTAGATTTTAATCAAGGTTTAACTTAGGTTTTGATTAAAGTTTGACTTAGGATTTGACTTAGATTTTGACTTAGGATTTGATTAGGGTTTGATTAAAATTTGACTAGGATTTGATCAAGATATTACTTATGATTTTAAGATTTCTATTTTTAATATTTTTTAAATTTAGTATTTTATATATTATTTTCTTTTATGATTAATGTATGATTTATTTATTCTTCTTTTGTAATTTCTTTAAGATTGGATCAAAGTTTGAATAATAGTATTAAAGTTTAATAGAAGTTATTTAGGATTCTATTAGAGTTGTTAGGATCTTGTTATTGTGTATTTCCTTTTTATCTTCCACAGCTAGGTGCCCGGACCATTCTCGAGCAAATTTGCATGTATTACAACAACGATCCCTATTGTAACTGGACAATTTTATTTTCCAAGATGTTGTCTTCTTTGACAACCATCCCCTCATTTTGTAGTTGTGTCATTTCTTCAGACAATGTTGAGCAATGTGCTTAGGTTCTCCACAATATAAACATAATCCTCCTTGATGATGCCAAATCTTTTCTTGTTCAATAAGATTTTTAAAACGTACCGCATCAATTTGCATATCTTCTACTTCCGAATGTATGTTTTGTAAGGACGTTGATGTTGCCATTGAATAATAACATTGAGGCTCTCTTGTACGCCTCTTGGATTGAAACTCAAAGAGTCGATTGTCACACTTCACAGCAAAATCAATTGCTTGATTCAATGTTTGAAGATTGGGTAAATTGAGCATTAATTTTTTTATCTCATTTTATAATCCGTAGAAAAATTGGTTGATGAATGCAGCATCATCCCACTTGATATCAGTTACTGCTTGTCAAAATTGTGAAGCGTATAATGACACTGGTCGATTGTCTTGTCGTAGGATGCGAATCTTGTTGGTGGCAACACGGATTGTATCATATTTTCTGTACATAGATTAAAATTTTGCTAAAAATACTTCCAAATTATCTAATATTGGATCACGTCGTTCAAAAAAAGATTAAAACCATGATAAAGCAGATTTCAAAAGTAATTTTCTAATAAACCAAACTTGAGATCCTTGCGTATGATAGCTCTGAGGTTGAAGTTCAATCATCAATTATACCTGATTGACAAATCCTCAAAATTTAAATCTTGTGCCATCAAACTTCTCAAGCAAACTAATTTTTGATTTTCTAATGTTTGAATGGTGCTCTATCATAGGTGAGATAGTATGATTTGGTGTAGATATTGATACAGCTCCAACCATCTCTATATCTTCACTTCTTACTAATCTTGTTGCTCTTTGTGGTGGTAAACTGAATTGATGCATTACAAGCATTAGCTCTCTCATTTGTTCTTGCATTTGTGCCATTGCACTCTTTATTTCCGTAAGCTTTGCCATGATAATACAATATGAAAGAAGGTGTCTATTCTTACTTCAAGAAATGCAGAATAACACACTCAAAAGAAAAAATTCTATAAACAACATCAATTTAGAAGTGGGTACTCCACAACTTCTAAAATGCTTATGTCTTATCAAGAAAAAGGGATAATCCATTCTAAATCAAGAAAGACAAAGCTCTGATATAATATGTATAGTCTTATCAATCTGTCAAGGACATGAATTAGAAAAACATGTATAATCTAATGAAAATTGTATCAAAGAAAAATCACAAAATAGGAATAAGAAAGTATGTATATTCAAAGGAAAACTAGAATGGCTATTGCCAAAGAACTAGAAACATGAAGACTCTTAAAATTAGACTAGGATCAAGAAAGGAGTTGTCAAGAGTGAAAAAGGCTTCACTCTTGCTTCTATAAATACTATCTAACTAAGAGCTATGTGGTGGTATTCTATAAGACCTCATGCACATGTCTAATTTGCAAGACACATGTCAAACTTGCATGACAAGTTTTCTACATGTGCGCCACGTATTGGATTTGTTCCACAAGCTATCAACATGTGTGGCACATGACTAACTTGTTCCACAAGCTACCAAAATGTGCGTTATGTAGCTAGCTTGTTGACCAAGTTTTTAACCTATCAATCACTAATAGACAGGTATAAAGATGATTTTGCATCTATGAAGCTTCTCTATCAGATATTATCAAATCAACTTATTTTATCTACTTCTATTGGTCTATATTACTTAAGTAATTATTGGAATAAATCTTATGCTCGTGACAATACAAGAACAACATTAGAGTGGTGAACTAGAGTTTCAAGAGATGTGTTGTCAAGACTGAAGAACTCTTCAACCTTGACTCCAATATATATTCCTACCTAAGAAGCTTCTCAAGCAACTTCCACTAAGTAGGGAGCTTCTCAAGCAACTTCCACCAACTATGAAGCTTCTTAAGCAACTTCCACCAAGTAGGGAGCTTTTCAAGCAACTTCTACTAGTTAGAAAGCTTTTCAAATAACTTCTACTAACTAGGAAGCTTCTCAAGTAACTTCTACCAACTAGGAAGCTTTTCAAGCAACTTCTACCAACTAGGAAGCTTTTCAAGCAACTTCTACTAATTAGGAAACTTCTCAAGCAATATCTATCTACTTGAAAAATACTAGAAGGTTTTGGAAGATTCTAGAGAGTTCTAAGAACCTTTTAGAATGTTCTAGAAGATTTTGGCAAGTATGTCCTTGGCAATATATCCGAAAAGACATAGCACAACTATGTGCTCTGGAAGCTTATCACAACCTCCCTATGATAGAATATTTTAGATATAATAAGACTTTGGAGCTAATATCAAGAGATTTTTGATGGCCTCAAATTTGGAAGGTTGTTAAAGAATTTGTACAGTTGTGTGATATTTGTTTAAGATCAAAAATCCCTTGTCACAAATCTTACAGACTTCTCTAACCATTATCTATACTAAAATAATATTGGTCTTTTATTTCTATAGATTTTATCACAGATCTTCCAAAGTGAACTTCATATGACTCTATATTTGTGATTGTAGATTGTTTTATTAAGATAGCATATTTTGTACAGTGTATAAAATATATTACAGGTGAAGAAACAGCTAAATTCTTCTTTAATAATATCTATCGCTATCATAGATTATCAAGAAATATTATATCAGATAGAGGAACACAATTTATATCAAGATTTTGGAAGATTCTTTTTAAAATATTGAAAGTGGATATAAAACTATCTTCAACTTTCCACCCTCAAACTGATGGACAAATAAAACAAATAAATCAAGTTTTGGAGCAATATTTGAGATGTACCATCAACTATCATTAAGATAACTAGAGAACTCTTTTGCCATTAGTAAAATTTATTTATAATAATTTGGTATATTTGTCTACTTAACAAATTCCATTCTTTACAAATTATGATTATCATCTACGACTTGATACTTTTGACTTTTTAAAAATTAATAATCTTACGATGGAAGATTTGATGAATTGGTTGTCAGAGCTACATACAATAATAAAAGTACAATTAAAAAAAACTCAAGAAAGACAAAAAATCAATACAGTTGTCTATTGCATATACATTTTATCGACGACATCTGTCGAAACCAAGATAAAAACTCAAAAAAATATTTGATATAAAATAAAGCAGGTTCTATAGAGATTTCATTCTATTTTATATTATTATTTATTATTTTCTTAAATTTATTTATATTAAAGAGATGGAGGATTAGTAACCAACAAATTCAGCTCAAGAGCCATTGTTTGCTGACTTACTGGATAAGACATTATGACTATCACAATCTTCAAGAAGACAAAATAGAGATGAAGATCCTCAAGAATGACATATTTTTCTTTGCATTGATGGTAAAATACAATGTGTTTGATATCACAACCTTGGAAGAAACTCTCAATGTTTGAAGATACTTTTAGAGATAGGAACTACTCTTGATGGTGTTCCAAATATTTTCTTTGAAAGAAGTTATGAAGGCCTCAACAATGATCAAATATCAAAGTGGTCCTCTCGCCCTCGTATGGGATACTATCAATGGCTGAAAGGACCTATCAACTACCTTCAAAGGAAATAAAGATCAGAGTATGTGGCAAGCATAATTTGACGTATTTTGAACTTCTTCAACATATAATCATCGCTCCTTGTGGAACTCATCTCTAAAAGGGGGGATAATATCATTGACATAAGATTTATTTCAATAATTATTTAATTAATATAGATTGATAGAAGTAAATAAAAATAAATTAACTTAATAATATCTTATAGAGAAGCTTTACAGATGCAGAATCATCTTTATATATATCTATAGGTGATTGATAGGTTAAAAACTTGGCCAACAAACTAGCCACATGTCACACATATTGGAAGCTTATGAAACAAGCTAGCCATGTGTTGCACATGTTGATAGCTTGTAGAACAAACTAATTATATGGCATACATGTAAGAAACCTATCTTGCAAGTTTGATATGTGCCTTGCAAATTAGATACATGTTGGAGGTCCTATAGAATATTGCCATGTAGTTTTTAAATAAATAATATATATAGAAAGAAGAATGAAGCCTTCTTCACTCTAATCAATTCTTTTCTTGCTTTTAGTATAGTTCAAGAGTCTCTTGTATTTTTTAGTTTTTGGCAATAGCCGTTCTAGTTTCTTTTTGAATATATATATTCCTTTATTTTTATTTTGTCATTTTCCTTTGACATAGTTTTTACTAACTTATGCATCTGTTTCAGTTTGTGGCTTTGACACAAATTCACATATTTAACTACCTTACATGTGTGGAAGTGCTCAAGCTTGACATCATTGCCAAATGAATTGAGCAACCTCATATCTTTGACTATCTTATATTTATAAAAGTGCTAAAATTTGACATCATTGCCAAATGAAATGAACAACCTCATATCTTTGACTATCTTATATTTATAAAAGTGCTAAAATTTGACATCATTGCTAAATGAAATGAACAATCTCATATCTTTGACTTTCTTAGATATGTCAAAATAATTTAGCTTAACATCATTGTTAAATAATTTGTATAATCTTATATCTTTGACTATCTTATATATATCAAAGTACTTAAACTTGGCATCATTGTTAAATAAATTAGATAATATCATATCTTTATCTACCTTATGTAAATAAAAGTACTCAAGCTAGAAAGCACTACTAAATAAATTTGGCAATCTTACATCTTTAATTACCTTAAATATATCATGGTACTCAAATTTAATATCATTGCCAAATGAATTGGATAACCTCACATCTTTGACTATCTTAGATATGTCAAAGTATTCAAGCTTGAGATCATTGCTAAATAAATTAAACAACCTCACATCTTTAACTATTTTATATATATTAAAGTGCTTAAACTTGACATTATTGCCAAATAAATTGGACTACTTTACATCTTTATCTACCTTAAATATGAGAAATTGCTTAAGCTTGATAACAATATTAAATGAATTGGGCAATCTTACAACTTTAACTTCTTTATTTATGTCAAAGTGCTCAACTTTGATATTTATACCAAATATATTGAGCAACTTTACATCTTTAATTACCTTATATATGCGAAGGTACTCAAGCTTAATAATATTACCAAATTCATTTGGCAACCTAACATCTTTGATTATCTTAGAAATGTGAAGGTGCTTAAACTTGACATTATTTTTAAATGAATTAAGCAACCTCACATTGTTGATTTCTTTTAGTATAAGTGATTGTTCAAGCTTGACATTATTGCCAAATGAATTAGGCAACCTCCTATTTATGACTATATTAAATATAAATAAATTCTCAAGCTTGATATTATTGCCAAATGAATTAGACAACCTCTTATTTATGACTATATTAAATATAAATCAATTCTCAAGCTTGATATCATTACCTAATAAGTTTAGCAATCTTAGATTTTTGACAAGGTTTAAAATAAGGAGGTGCTAAAATTTAATATCATTGCCAAATGAATCAAAAAACTTACTTTCTTTGCATATTTTTTATATTAGTTATTGTTCAAGTTTGATGTCATTGCCAAACAAATTTGGCAACCTTAAATCTTTAAATAAATTTATTATGATATTATTCTTAAGTTTAATATCATTGCCAAATACATTAGAAAATTTTATAATTTTGAATTATTTAGACATAAATTGGTGTTCAAGCTAGATATCATTACTAAGTGCATTTGGCAACTTCACATCTTTTATTACTTTAAATATAAGAAGGTGCTATAACTTGACATCATTGCCAAATAGATTAATTATTATACTATATAGATATTAAATCTTAGAATTTTTATTTTTATATTATATTTACTAAATTAAGTATTAAAAATATTAAAGACAAATTCAATACAAATCAATTTAGTCAATTTGACTTAGAAGATTATATCAAATAGAAGATATGATTCAATTTCAAACAAGAATGATATTAATTTATAGTAAATATTATCTTTTGGAAATAGCTCTTAAGAATTCTATTAAATACAAAAAAAATAGATAATATGCATAGTATTAAAGAAAGATTGAAAAACAACTACATCTTGAAAGAATGTGTAATAGAAAGAAATCAAATAAAATAATATAAGGTAATAAGAGTAAAAGATAGCTTAGCAAAGCAACTGAATAGGCACAATTCTTTTATAAAATATATTTTTGTAAATATATGTAGAATTTATTGCATAAGATAGAATCATCCTGTATTATGAATATATTTTGTGTAAATTTATTATAGAAATGTCTTATATTTTGAAAAGTATATATATATATATATATATATGTATCATAGCAAATTCATTTTTTATATTATCAATTGATCTTATGGAGGTTCTAAAGGAGTATAAACTCTCAAAATGGTTCACTAGTTATTTTTTTACAAACTACATACAATTAGTGACAGATGGGCAAGTTTAGCTTAATAAACTAGGTGAAATCCTAGTCAAAAGGATTTATTTAGATTTAATAGATAGTTTCTATTTGTGGTATGTAAGTTAACTTAAAAAAATTATTTGTGAATTAGAAGAGAATTTAGTTGTAGAAGGAGAACTTTAATCTCTTGGGGGGGTTTTTTGGGTCCCATTACTGTGAATTATTGTGGCTGCCATGATGGGGGAAGCCTTAGCTATGTTCCCTTGATCCCTAGCCACATCGCCTTAATCCGTGGCCATGCCACATTAACCTTTAGTCATGGCAGTCTGATCAGTTAATTCAGCCGCCGGGCTCGTCAAGGCCGCCGCTGGTGCCTCTGCCGTTCTTTGGCAACACCCCAAATTTGGAATTGGTGGTAGCCGCCTAGATCCGTTGGCTTCGTCACCTCCCTTGGGGTCGAGTGGACATTGATAGTTAGTTCTTTTGCCGGTGGCGGATCTGGTCTCGTGTATGCTCCTATTCCGACGTCCTCCTGTATTCTACTTGCCGCACGCTGCTGGAATTCTCTGGCGTTCTCTGGCGTTGCGGCATCTGTACTCGTCGACCCATTTAGGTTCGACTTCGCCGAGCCTTTTGCTATTCCTGCTGATCTTGTTCTGCTTGTTGACTACTTCAGCTCGTCAACCCCATTCTGCTCGGACGTACTCTATTCTTTTGCTCTTGCTGATCAACCCTGTTCGGGTTTGTCTTCGACTGTTCTTGCTGCTGTTCCTGCTGATCGTGTTGCTGCCGTCGACCTCGTTTAGGTTCGTCTTCGACGATTCTTGCTGCTATTCCTGCTAATATTGCTGTGCTTGTCGATTCCATTCTGGTTCGTCGTCGAATTACTCTTTCAGCTGCTCCTGCCGATCTTGTTATTAGTTGTCGACCCTGTTCTGTGTCGTCTTTGATGGTTCTTGCTGCTGTTCCTGCTGATCGTATTTCTACCCTCGACCTCATCCTGCCGTCGACTTCGATTAGGTTTGTCTTCAACGATTCTTTGCTGATGTTCCGGCTGATATTACTGTGCTCGTCGACTCCATTCTGGTTCGTCGTTGACGTACTTCTTGTTGATCCTGCTGATCTTGTTGATGCCGTCGACCCCATCCTGATACATCTTTGATGTGCTCCCTTATTGCTGCCGTCGACTCCATTCCGGTTCGTCATCAACGTGCTCCTTGTTGATCCTGCTGATCTTGTTGCTACCGTCGATTCCATTCAGGTTCGTCATTGTGCTCCTTGTTGTACCTGCTGATCTAGTCGCTGTGCTCTTCGACTCTATTCCGGTGCGTCGTCGACGTACTCCTTCGCTGCTACCGTCGATCCGTATTGTTCATCTCCGACATGCTTCGTGTTGCTCCATCCGACAACCTTCTTCCAGTTGTTTAGTCATAGTTCAATTCATTTGGTCAAAAGTTTTGGGTATCGGAATGTTGATTGGAAAGTTTGGTTTCATGGTAGTTCATGTGCTTCTCGCACAGTGATACGCCACTCTAAACTTGATTTTGTTAAATTGGACAATCACAAGTAGGTTGAATCCTAAGGATGGAATAGTGCAAGACTAGACGCTGTAAAAATCATTTATGTTCATTTGGTAAAATCACACGAATGTCAAGAACAAGTATTTGAATAATCAAAACAATAATGACATGGTAATAAATAGGTAATAAAAATATATAATGAACTAAAATCAATGGAGAATAACTAATTAAATAAATAATACAAATACAAATAATATAAAAAAATCAAGCGTAATCAAGTAAAACGAATAGAAAACCATAACTATATAATAAAATTAATAATCGAAGAAAAAGACAATTAGCCAACTAGTAGACCACTGGTTAACCTAACAATAAATACTTGTGGGTTAAATAATAGAATAAATGGTATTACTTGACAGTAAATTCTATTAAGGAAACTTAGTAAATTAAACACAAATGCGATTATGCAGTAAATCTACTTAACCTGGAGTTATCACTAATGTAACGTAAATTAACCACCTCACTTGAGAAGCGGTTATTTTATCTCCCAAGGAGGCAGGAGGCATTTTCTTAATCTCCCTATGGTGGGAATGGGTGGAAAGTGTCTCCTCGTACCACAGTATATGCCCTATTTGGTGGATGTTTAGGATATTTTTTGTAATGTTTTTGAAGGTTTTATCAATTCTAATACTTGGATTATTATGGAACAAGGATTTAATATGGCTAAACTGCAATTGGAGAAAATTCAACACATAGTAAAGCAAATAGCAATTAGCATTGAAATGCAATGACAAATAGTAGTAGCAATAGAGAATTAGCATCAAGGTAATCAGATGTATTCTTTATAAGTGCATTGTAATGAGAATATACACCTGAATTCTTTTGTAGCTACTTAGAATTTTTAGTCAAAATAAGGGCTTGTGAAATTAATGCAGATAAGGAAGTTGTGACAACAAAAATATTTTATTTGCAAAGTCATGTTATTTCTTACTTTATTAGTTAAATGCTACTATTAAAGTTATTTAAAAAGTGATTATATAAATTAAAAAGATTGGTCTATTATCTCTACGTAGTAATATCAACTAAGAGATTTTCTATTTAGAGGTTATAGCTAAAAAAAGATATTTGAAATATCCTAATTCTTCCACTTCATAAGAGTACATATAACATATGTATATTCCAACCTGAGAATCCCAACTTTGATTCTAAGGGGATTTAGAACATAAATAAACCAAAAGATTAAAATATATTTAAACTTTTTTCTTAAATAACATTAAAAAATGTCTTAAAAAAATTTAAGATATTTGCCCTATAAGTGGCAACTGTGTCATGAGATGTATTTGGAACAGGTATAAAAAAAACAAGGTTGGAGATTCTTATTTTTGCACATTGGTACAAGTAAGATGGTTAGAAGATTAAAGTAGTAGTATTGATCATGTAATATAGCAAAAATAAATAAAAAAACAAAAAATAAAGCAAGTATGAGCAAAATTATAATAGAGCGACAAAGATAGTGATCTAAGGTGTTATATAAAATTATACTTAAAAAAGTTGAAATTTCAACTAGTTGTTTATTTATATAAAATTATAATTGATATCAAAATCTAATAAAAATTCTAATAAACAAAATAATCACTTTAATAGAAATAGACATGAAATTATATCAAATTAGCAAATATACAAGGATTTAGAAATAACAATTCATAAATTTATAAATTTGAATCAACTTTGTCAACTCTATTATAAAATATTAGGAAAAATAACACTACTATGGAATTAGCAAATACTATGAGATTTAAATATTAGATGTCGGAAACTAAAACTTGACTTATAACAAATATTGGGACAATTTTAAGCAATCAACAAATTGAATGCAGACTTGTATTAAATAAGATTTAGGATGTAAATGTTGGATTTGCTAAAAATTTAAAAATATAATAAGATTTATATCAAGGGCTCAAAGATTAAAATCACCTAAAATCAAAACTCATATTATGTTGTTTTATAAAGATGGTAATTAATGTATAGAGACAAAAGTTGGTTCAATTTTGAAATTAAATAAGCAATCTAAGACAACATTTTGAAGCACAATATATAAGATTAATTACAAATATCTATACAAATTAATATACAAGATCTAATTAGTCAACAACATAGTATCAATTATTTCCATTGACAAATAATATGAAGGTCTTACAAATGTAACAAATAATAAAAATGAAATATCAAAAAATAACAAGATAAAAACTAACATAGCCTTTTCAATTATTATTTCTTGGAAAAATATTGTAAATCCCAAGAAGTCAAAGAATTAAAATTTTAAAAAATCTATATCAATATTATAATTATATAGAAAAAAAATGAAATAATATCTAGAAAAGGCTTCAGACATTAAGAGTTGTGCAGATAAGTTTAGTCTTAAATTATATCAAGAAATATCAAAGACACAAATTAAAAGAAGATGCATAAATCAATTAAATCTATGTCAAAAAAAAATGACAAAAATAAAAATAAGAAAGTATATATATTCAAGAAGAAACTAGAATAGCTATTGTCAAAGATTAGAAAATATAAAAACTCTTGAACTAGATTAGAAGCAAGAAAAGAATTGATGAGAGTGAAGAAGGCTTCACTCTTGTCTCTATATATACTATCTATCTAAAAGCTATATGGTGACATTTTATAAGACCTCCAATATGTGTCCAATTTATAAGACACATATTATACTTGCAAGACAAGTTTTCTATATGTGTGCCATGTACTTAATTTGTTTTACAAGTTATTAATATATGCAACACATAGATAACTTGTTGGCCAAGTTTTTAACCTACCATTTATCTGTAGATATGTATAAAGGTAAAACCCCGTCTATGCAGCTTCTAGAAAGCTTTTCTATAAGATATTATTAAATTAATTTATTTTTATCTATTTATATTAATTAAATAATTATTGGAACAAATCTCATGTCTATGATATTATCCCCCTTTCTAAGAACAAGTTCCACAAGGAATAATGATTACATGTTGAGAAAGTCCAAAATGCGACAAATTGTATTTGCCACATATTTTAATCTTTGTTTCTTTTGAAGGTAGTTGATAGGTCTTCTCACCCATCAATAGTGTCTCATATCAAATCACAAAGATCACCTTGATATTTAATTATTGTTGAAACCTTCATAAT
Organism: Physcomitrellopsis africana; assembly: GCA_036785485.1. Lineage (NCBI taxonomy): Eukaryota > Viridiplantae > Streptophyta > Bryopsida > Funariales > Funariaceae > Physcomitrellopsis > Physcomitrellopsis africana. The sequence goes on along the minus strand of JAWRVF010000398.1, from coordinate 280,668 downwards.
TTTTTTCAAAAAAGACATTTGAAATACCATTAAGAGTAGTTCTTAGCTCTAAAAGTATCACCAAACATTGGAAGTCTCTTCCAAGGTTGTGATATAAAACATATTATATCTTGCCATTAAGATAAGGAAGAACATGCTATTCTTGAAGATCTTTATTTCTATTTCATTGTCTTAAAGATTATGATAGTCATAATGTCTTATCCAATAAGTCAGCAAATAATAGCTCTTGAACTGAATTTATTGATTATTGACTTTTCATCTCTTTAGCATTTAAAAAATTTAAAGAAATAAAAAATAATAATATAAAATAGAATGAAATTTCTATTGATTTTTTTTTGTTTTATAGTAAAGATTTTTTTGACTCTTCATCTTGATTTTGATGGATATCCTCAACAAAATATTTTGACTTTTATTAATGCATTTGCTAGATTCTTGAATGGCTCCTACACATACTCACTAATATCATATCCACGCCAACGTACAAGATCTTTCAATTGATTTCAATATCGTCTTGAATCTAAGACTTCTTCTACCTCAAATTTTTTATTATTATTCATTTCTATAGGAGGCGCTGGCATTTATCTTTTTTCTTATATATCCACCATCTTATATAACTTGAGTAGTAACACATAGAATATAGGATGGATCTTTATAGATTTTGGTAAGTATAATCAATAAGCAATTGGATTGATCTGTTCACAAATTAAAAATGGTCCAAGTCTATAATAATCTAGCTTGTCATAAGAACAAACAACCTTGATATTATAACAAAGTAACTATATTTTATCATCCATGTGAAATTGAGGTTGTTTCTTATAATAGATATCTCCATTGATCTTTTGTTGTTCTTGAGCTTCTTTTAATTATACCTTCATTGTTGCATGTAGCTCTAACAATTGATTTATCAAATCTTTCATTGCTAGATTATCAACTTTTGAGAAGTCAAAAGTATCAAGTCATGGATAATAACCATAATTTGTAAAGAATAGAATTTATTATGTAGAAGAATATATTGAATTATTATAAGTAAATTTTGCCAATGGCAAAAGAATTGTCTAATCATCTTAATGATATTTAATAGTACACCTCAAATATTGCTCCAAAATTTGATTTATTCATTTTATTTGTCCACAAATTTGAAGATAGAAAGCTGAAGATAGTTTTATGTCTGTCTTCAATATTTTGAAAAAAATTCTTCAAAATCTTGATACAAATTACGTCCTTCTATCTGATATAGTATCCTTTAATAATCTATAATAGCAATAGATATTGTCAAAGAAGAGTTTAGTTGTTTCTTTATCTGTAATAGATTTTGTATACAATACAAAATATGCCATCTTGATGAAACGATCTACAATTATAAATATAAAATCATATAAATTTATTTTTAAAAGATCTGTGATAAAATCTATAGAAACAAAAGACCAATATTATTTTGGTATAGATAATAGTTGGAAAAGTTTATAAAATCAATGACAAGGAGTTTTTAATCTTGAACAAATATTATACAATTATACAAATTTTTTAATAGTCTTTCTTAGTTGAGACCACCAAAAATCTCTTGATATTAGCTCTAAAGTCTTATTATATCCAAAATATCATATTGCAAGAAAGTTGTGACAAGCTTTAAGAGTATGTAGTCATACTTCACCTTCTAGAACATATAAGTATCCTTCAAAATAAAATAGATTATTTTTGAATTCAAATTTAGATGCATCATGAGACTTACATAAATTATTCTTAATATCATGAACAAGAGGGTCTAAAGACATACTTGATTGGACTTGCTTGAGAAAAGTTGAATCAACAGTCAATGTTGATTTCATTGCTTGAAGATGAAATTACTTCAACTTCAAGAGAATCATTCTTTATTGATCAAAAGCTGAATTTCTTTTTTTGGTACAAGATAAGAATGTCTAGAAAAGACATCAAGCAAACCTTGTTGTTTTTTTAGCCAATAAGTGAAGATAAGCTCAAATCTTGACAAAAACATATTCCAACGAGCCTAATGATGATTCAACATGTATGTTAATATGAAGTACTCAAGGTTTTTGTAATTTGTAAATCTAGTGATTAGATTAGAAGCGCCTTCTAGATAATGATGCTATTCTTGAAAAGAATCCATAATTCTAAGAAGTTCTTTATCATGGATTTTATAATTGATCTTTGCTACTGAAAAGTTCTTAGAATAAAAAACTATTGGATGGAATTTGTCATCTATTCTTATTTATAATAATATAACATCCAAAGTAAAGCTTAATGCATTTATTTTTATAAAAAATATTTTAAAAAAATCAATGATTTTTTATAAAAATAAATACTATATAAAATTGTTATAAAAATAAAAGATGTCTTCAAAACTTTAAATGATACTTCTACTTCTTCACTCTATTAGAGTTTGTTCTTATAAATTAAGTGTATTAATAGAATTGTAACTTAAAAACAAAAAAATCTTGATGAAGATTTCATAATAATTGAAAAATTTCAAAAAGTATTGTATATCTCTTATTATTCTTAAAATCTTCGAGCCTATGTTTGTCTAAACTTTCTTAGGATCCATCTTGAGACCATCATTTAAAATAAAATATATTAAAAAGTCAACTTGAGTAGTATAAAATATATACTTTTTCATCTTAGCATACAATCTTGCATCTTTAAATTTTTATAACACATGACAAACATACAATTCATCTTCTATATTCTTAGAGTAGATTAAAATATCCTTTAAATAACAAACAACAAAATTATCTAGGAATTCACAAAAAATATCATTTTGACCATTAGAAATAGATATAGTATAAATAGTAAAAAATGATCCTTATTTTATTATAGGTATAAAAGATTTTATACCTATAAATATAGATTTTTTTATACTAGACTAATGGCTTTTCACTTGATTAACAAGACTCTTATTAATGCTTTGAGAAAAGTCAAATCTATAAAAAATCCAATCTATTGAAAGATTATATTTTTTTAGCCATAATAAACTTAAAATAATTGAATTAGAGGGAGATTTAATTACACTAAAGATTATATAATTATTATAATCATTTATTATTATATTATAGGAAATTTTTTATAAGTAACATCTATAGAAGACAACAAATGATAATCTATGATTTCTACATGTACGGATTTAGTTTTTTGTATTAAAGGTATTCTATGGCTTTTAAGAAACTCTTCATTTAAAAAATACGCTAAGGCTATTGAATCTAACAAGACAGAGGCTTTGTAATTTTTAGGTCACAAATACATATCTATTATAAAATAAGAAGAAGGTTTTGAGAAGAGAATATGACCTTTATTAGGAATTGTACAAGATTATAGCTGCACAATATTGTGTGGCATGATTTGCAATCTAAAAATACATTGGATACCTAGCTATAAAAAATTTACTTGTAATTTATTAGCAAGACTCCAATAAGTAATTTGTCCTTAATAAAAAGGACAAATAATATGACAATATTACAAAAAAAAATTATACTAATAAAACCTCTTGTATTTAATTAGATTTGTACATAAAGTCCTTCTATGACATATAAAAAATCTTTAATATCCCTTTTTTTTATAAATTCACAACTAACTAATTGTTAATAGATTAAATTACCAATAAGCTTCAAGGAAATCCATAATCTCCTTTCAAAACTCTATTTTTATATCAAATTTTTTTATTATTCTATATATCTATTTTTTTTACTTCTATAAAGTCTTGGCCTCTAAAAAAACCTCTTTAATTTGTACAATAGGATCAAATTGTAGCAAAAACCTTCAATAGCTTATTCATCTATAAGGATTTATTTCTTTCTAAACTTTAAAATTTAATAACTCTTCATCCAACTATTCAATTTCTATAAAATTTCTTCAATATATAGATAATATTTTTAAGTTTTATTATTAAAAAAAATCAATCATAAATTCATTTTCAATTGTTTGATATATTAAAAATCCTAGCAAGTATTTAAAATCTTAGTTTATAGACATTCAAGCACTACTTTCTTTATATCTCACAAATACAAATTCTAATGCCACAAAATCTTTGCATATAATTTTGTAATATGAATATATATACTTTTTAAAATTTTGAGCTAAAAACTTATCAAATTGCTCAAGATATGGCTCAAAACACAACCACTAATTGAGTAGGGTCACTTATTGCTCTTAGATTGCAAGCCTTGATTTCAACTCCCAATATTTCTTTTATCCTAGCTTGAATTTTATCAAGCTATATATAAAAAATACAGCCAAAAAAGTGATCTTTTCAATTCTAATCATTGATCCTTTATTGCTTTTTGTATGTGCAAGTTATACTCAAAAGAGTGACAATAAATACAATTTCAGTACCTTAACTTTGAGCATTTATTTCTCTTTCATAAAAATTCCAAATTATATAATTTTTGTTCCAAAACTATAGCTAAAAAATCAAAATTGCTGACTTTAGCCTTTGCTGTTCAAATCCCTTCAAAAAAAAAAATCCTAATTTCTAATAAGCCCTCAAGGAATATCCATTGGATATGACTTTTGGCCAATAGGAATAGATACTTCTATCATCCATCTCCATTCATCCACATAGATGGCCTGACTATTCTTTTTATATTAAAAATTCCTTTCCAATCTTTTTTTTAATAAGATTTACATAGTAAGTATTCTAAACACCAAATAAAAGAAATAAATAAGATTTCAAGCATCATCAATATCTAATTAATGTGATTGAAGATATACAAAAGTTATTATCAATATAAAATCAACCTCAAAAGTCACTATCAAAAAAAAATAAGTTTGTATAAAATTCAATAATAGCCCTTTTAATAGATCCCTTATAAATTAACAATCTAATCACATTTTATAACTAATAAAAATCAACTAATATGACTCTCATTTAACTACATAATAGATTATACATTAGATATATATATATATATATATATATATATATATATATATAATATTTTCATATGGTAGCCAAACCACAATATGACAACAATCCCTGTTGTAGCTGAACAAACTTATTATCTAACATATTATCTTCTTTGATAGCCATTATTCTGTGGTGTGATTTTCAATTTGGAAATACACTATGTACTTGATTGTGGAGAATTTATTTGAAGTTTGTTGGCAAGAGTCTAATAAATAGTTTATCTTTAATAAAAAATGACAAATAATATAAAGATATTACAAAAGATAATTTTTATTGATAAAATCTTTTGTATTTAAGTATCAAGGACAAGAACTCGATAAAAGAAAATAAACATATAAAACTTCTATTAAGAAGAATAATAAAATAGAAGTAAGGAAGTATGTATATTAAAAGAAATTAGAATAGCTATTGCTACAAGACAAGAAAACTACAGACTCTTGAATGTAGACTAGAAGCAAGAAAGGAATTGACAAAAGTGAAGAAGGCTTCATTCTTGCATTTATAAATACTATCTAACTTAGAGCTATATGGCGATATTCTATAGGACCTCCTATACGTGTCAAACTTGCACGACAAGTTTTCTACATATGCGCCACATACTTGACTTGTTTTGCAAGCTATCAACATGTGTGACAAATGGCTAGCTTGTTCCACAAGCTACCAACATGTGCGCCATGTGGCTAGCTTGTTGACCAAGTTTCTAACCTACCAATCACCTATAGACATATATAAAGGTGATTCCACATCTATGAAGCTTCTAGAAAGCTTTTCTATCAAATATTATCAAATCAACTTATTTTACATACTTCTATTGATTTATATTAATTAGATAATTACTGGAATAAATCTTATGTCCGTAGCATTATCCCCCCTTCTACGGAGGAGTTCCATAAAGAGCGGTGATTATATGTTGAAAAAATCTAGAATATGTGGAATTGTACTTGCCACATACTTTGATCTTTGTTCCCTTCAAAGGTAGTTGATAGGTCCTTTCAGCCATCAATAATGTCTCATACCAAGGCGAGAGGACCACCCTATTATTTGATCATTGTTGAGGCCTTCGTAACTTCCTTCAAAGAAAATATTAGAAATACCAACAGGAGTAGTTCCTACCTCTAAAAGTATCATCAAACATTGGGAGTCTCTTCCAAGGTCGTGATACCAAATACGTTGTATTTTGCCATCAATCCAAGGAAAGACATGTCGTTCTTAAGGATCTTCATCTCTATTTCATTGTCGAGAAGGTTGTGATAATCGTAATGTCTCATATGGTAAATCAACAAATGATGGCTCTTCAGCTGAATTTGCTGGTTGTTGATCCTCCATCTCTTTAGCATGAAAAAATCTAAGGAAATAACAAACAATGATACAAAGTAGGATAAAACCTCTATAGAACTTGCTCTGCTTTATAGCAAAGATTTTCTTGATTTTTTTATTTTAATTTTGATGGATGTCCTCGATGAAATGCATTGACTTTTATTGATGCATTTACTAGATTCTTGGATGGCTCCCATCTGCGTTTACTAATATCGTATCCGTACCAATGCACAAGATATTCTAGTCGATTTTGATGCCGCCTTGAATCTAAAATCTCTTCAACTTCAAATTTTTCATCGTTATCCATTTCTATAGGAGGCGGTGGCATTTGTCTTCTTCCTTGTATATCCACTATCTTGTATGGCTCGAGTAGTGACATGTGAAATACATGATAGATCTTCATGGACTTCGATAGGTATAATCAATATACAGCTAGATTGATTTGTTCAGAAATAGAAAAAGGTCCAAGCCTACAATAGTCCAACTTATCACAAGAATGAGTAGTCTTCATATTGCGATGAAGTAACCATATCTTGTCCCCCACGTTGAATTGTGGTTGTTCCTTGCGATACGCATCTGCATGTATTTTTTGTCATTCTTGAGCTTCTTTTAATTCCACCTTCATTATTACATGTAGCTCTGACAAGCGATTTGCCAAATCTTCTACCATTGGATTATCAACTTTTAAAAAGTCAAAAGCATCAAGTCGTAGATGGTTACCATAATTGGCAAAGAAAGGTGTCTATTGCATAGAAAAATGTATCGTATTGTTATAAGCAAACTCTGCCAATGGTAGAAGAGCTGTCCAATCATCTTGTTGGTAGTTGATGGTACACCTTAAATACTGCTCCAAGACTTAATTCATGCGCTCTATTTATCCATCAATTTGAGGATGAAAAGCTGAAGATAACTTTATGTCTACTTTTAAGATCTTGAAAAGGGTTCTCCAAAATCTTGATACAAATTGATTTCTCCTATCTGATATAATATCCTTAGATAATCCATGATAGCGATAGATATTATCAATGAAAAGCTTAGCTATTTCTTCACCTATGATAGATTTTGTGCATGGCACAAAATGTGCCATCTTGTGAACTGATCTACTATCACAAATATAAAATCATAGGATTTTGAGCTTGGAAGCTTTGTGATGAAATCCATAAAAAAAGAAGACCATGATTGTTCTGCAATAGATAATGACTTAAGAAGCCTAAAAGGTCGATGATAAAGAGTCTTTGATCTTGAACAAATATCACATGATTGTAAAAAATCTTTGATTGCCTTCCACATTTGAGGCCACCAAAAATCTCTTGATATAAGTTCCAAAATCTTATTGTATCCAAAATATCCTATCATTGGAAAATCATGACATGCTTGAAGAACACGTAAACGTGCTTCTCCTTCTAGAACATATAGGCGTCCTTCAAAATGTAGTAGGTTATTTTTGAACTCGAATTTAAAAGAATCATGAGTCTTGGAAGAATTATTCTTAATATCATAAACAAGAAGGTCTAAGGACATACTTAACTGAATTTGCTTGAAAAAAATTGAATCAATAGTCAATATTGATTTCATTGCTCGAAGATGAAATTGCTCCGATTTTAAGAGGGCTGTTCTTTGTTACTCAAAAGTTGCATCTCCTTCTTTTGGTGCAAAATAAGAACGTCTAGAAACGGCATTGGACAAACCTTGTTGTTTTTTTGGCCAATAAGTGATAATCAATTCAAATCTTTACAAAAACATACTCCAACGAGCTTGATGACGATTCAACATACGTATTGATATGAAATACTTGAGGTTCTTGTGGTCCGTATATACAGTGATTGAACTAGAAGCGCCTTCTAGATAATGACGCCAATCTTGAAAGGATCCACGATTACAAATAGTTCTTTGTCGTGGATCTCATAATTGATCTTGACTGTTGAGAATTTTCTTGAATGAGCAGCTATTACATGAAGTTTGTCATCTGTTCCCATTTAAGACAAAACAACATCCAAGGCAAAGTCTGATGCATCTGTTTCCATAAAAAATGCCTTGGAAAAGTCAACATGATGCAAGATTGGTGCAAAAACATATGATGTCTTTAAAGCTTCAAATGCTGCTTCTGCTTTTTGATTCCATTGAAATTTGTCTTTACAGGTCAAACATATAAGTGGAATTGTAACTTGAGAAAAGTCTTTGATGAAGATCCGATAATAATTGACAAATCCTAAAAAGCATTGGACATCTCTTATCGTCTTTGGAACCTTCCAATTCATGATTGTTTGGACTTTCTTAAAATCCATCATGAGACCATTATTTGAAATGATGTATCCTAAGAAATCAACTTAAGTAGTGTGAAATACACACTTTTCCATCTTGGTGTACAATCCCGCATTTCTAAGTTTTTGTAATACTTAATGAACATGTATTTCATATTCTTCTACATTCTTAGAATAGATCAAAATATCGTCCAGGTAGCAGACGACAAAATTATCTAGGAACTCACAAAAAATATCATTCATAAGATGTTGAAAAGTAGCTAGTACATTCATAAGTCCAAAAGGCATGACATTATATTCAAAATGTCCGTACCTAATTCAAAACGCACTTTTCCATTCATCTCCTTCTTTGATGCGTACTACATTGTATGCCCCTCTTAAATCTATTTTTCTATAGATCTTAGCTTGATTTAACTGGTCAAAGAGTCCTGATATCAAAGGTAATGGATATCTGTTCTTGATTGTGATCTTGTTGAATCCTCCATAGTCAACACACATTCGCAATGATCCATCTTTCTTCTTCACAAATAGAATTAGAGCTTCTATTAGAGATTTAGAATGGCGTATAAAATTCTTGGCCAAATTCTTGTCAATATATGCCTTCAGTTCAGCCAGCTCATCTTGTGATAAACTGTAGATTGGTCCAAATGGTGGATGAGTTCCTTCCATGAGGTCAATTGAACAATCATATGAACGATGCTCTAGAAGAATATCTGCATTTTTTTCCTTAAAAACGTCTTGATAATCTAGATATTAGCTTGGAATGCCACTTAAAGTCTTTCTACCATTAAAAATAGATGTGGTATAAATAGCAAAAATTGATCCTTCTTTTGCTCCGTATATAAAAGCTTTTGTACTTATAAGTACGGGTTTTATTATACTAGACTTATAGCTTTTCATTTGATCGGCAAGATGTTTAATAATGTTTTGAGAAGAATCAAGTCTATAAGAATTCCAATCTATTTGAGGCTTATATTTTTCTAGCCATGACAAACCTAAAATAATTGGATTAGACAGAGATTAAATTATGTTAAAGGTTACGTAGCTATTATGACCATCTATTGTTACTTTTATAGGATGGATTTCATGAGTGACGTCTCCAGAAGACAATGGACGACTATCTATGACTTCTACATATACGGGATTAATTTTCTGTACTAAAGGTATTTTATGATTCTTAACAAATTGTTCATCTAGAAAGCATACTGAGACTCTTGAATCTAATAAGGCATGTTGTCTTTTTGACAGCTGTATTTCTCATTTTGTAATTGTGTCGTTTCTTCGGATAATATTGAGCAGTGTGCTTAGATTCTCCACAATATAAACATAATCTTCTTAGACGCTAAATCTTTTCTTATTTAGTAAGAGGTTTAAAACATACCACATCAATTTGCACGTCTTCTACTTTTGAATGTATATTTTGTGAGGATGTTGATATTGCCATTGAATAATAATATTGAGGCTTCTTTGTATGACTCTCAAATTGAAACTCAAAAAGTTGATTGTCACACTTCACAGCAAAATCAATTGTTTGACTCAATGTTTGAGGATTGGATAAATTGAGCATTAATTTTTTTATCTCATTTTGTAATCCGTAGAAAAATTGGCTGATGAGTGTAGGATCATCCCACTTGATATAAGTCACTAATTGTTAAAATTATGAAGCGTATATTGACATTGATCAATTATCTTGTCGTTGTTGTAATACGTGCAAATTTGCTCGAGAATGCTCCGGGCACCTGGCTGTGGAAGATAAAAAGAAAATACACAATAACAAGATCCTAACAACTCTAATAGAATCTTAAACAATTTCTATTAAACCTTAATATTATTAAGCAAATTTTAATCCAATCTTAAAGAAATTACAAAAGAAGAGTAAATGAATCATACATTAATCATAAAAAATAATAATATATAAAATATTAAATTTAGAAAATATTAAAAATAGAAATCTTAAAATCCTAAGTCATATCTTGTTCAAATCTTAAGTCAAATCCTATTCAAACTATAAGTTAAATCCTAAGTCAAAACCTAAGTCAAATCCTAAATCAAACCTTGATCAAATCCTATTCCTAATCAAATCCTAAATCTTAAATCAAACCCTAAATCAAATCCTAATCCTAAATCAAATCCTAAATCTTAAATCAAACCTTAGTCAAATCCTAAGCCAAACCCTAGGTCAAACCCTATTCAAATCCTAACCCTAATCAAATCCTAAATCTTAAATCAAATCCTAAATCAAATCCTAAACCAAACCCTAAACAAATCTTAAACCAAATTCTAATCAATTCAAATCAACCCTAGGAAAAATTAGAATCTCAATATCTATTGATTAGACCGTTGATCTTATTTAAAACTTTGTACACTTTTCAATCTCTTAGTCAGCAACAAGCACAGCAAATTTGAAAGAAATCGAACTTACCAAATGGAAGAAAAATTCTAAAAAATTCTCAGGTGTTGGCCGGCCACCTTCTCCAACCTTAATGCTAATCTTCTAGTGTTGATTTCTTCCTTTTTCACTATTCAATCGGTTTCAAATCACTCATGTGTATAGAAAAACAAGTCTACTATCTATACAAATAAAAATTATATCAATCCAACTCACAGATTGCTCAAGATCTCAAAAATCCTAACTAACCTTCAAAACTTAATTTCCGAGAGCTTGACCCACTTAAACCTCAATTATGTACAACTAAATCATTAGATTCTACTCAAATTTATAGCACACATTAACAACAATAATATCCAAAAATCCACAAATTTCTAGCCATGGATCTACTACAAAACTTCTAAAATTTCTTAAAACATCAATCCTATTTTATTTCACAAAATCCCAAGTTGTTGAAAACATCCTTGACTTTGCAAAGCTATTACAAAGTCATATTTTCTCCAAATCACTCGAAACCAACTCCAATACCAAATCTCTTAAGTCCACTCCTTGATTCCAATCTTTGATTTGCAAAAAACTTTTGGATCCACCATAGGCACGCGGTTTTGTGCCTTAGGGTCTGATTTCAACCCTAGCTCATAATCAGTCCTTTCCGGGTATCTATTTTGAGATTTTTGTAGTAAAGTTTTTTAAAATCTCTTCTCAACTCCCTCCTATATATGCCTATATTATTTTATTTCTCAATCTACTTTGTTTTGCCTTACTTAAGGCCCTACAAAGTAAATAGAAGCTCATTTGTAAAAAAGGCAACATTAACACTCATTAGTTTTATTTCTTTTTTACTATTATCTATTTTTCTAAGATAATTTGCTACAATATTTTGAACTAAGATCTTCTATAATATACTATTTCTACACTCTTTCACCTAATAGTCACGTTACATCATGACATCGTAGGATGCGAATCTTGTTGGTTGCAACATGGATTGTATCATATTTTCCATACATAGATCAAAATTCTGCTAAATATGCCTCCAAATTATCTAATATTAGATCATATTGTTCAAGAAAAGATGAAAATCACAATAAAGCAGATCCCAAAAGTAACATTCCAATAAACCTAACTTGAGATCCTTGCGTAGGATAGCTCTGAGGTTGAAGTTCAATCACCAATTATACCTGATTGACGAATCTTCAAAACTTAGATCTTATGCCATCAAATTTCTTAGGCAAACTAATTTTTGGTTTTCTAATGTTTGAATGGTAGTCCATCATAGGTGAGGTAGTATGATTTGATGTATATATTGACGCAGCTCCAACCATCTCTATATCTTCACTTCCTGCTAATCTTATTGCTCTTTGTGGTGGTAAATTGAGTTGATGGATTCCAAGCATTAGCTCTATCATTTGTTCTTGCATTTGTGCCATTGCACTCTTCATTTCTGCAAGCTTTGCGATGATAATACAATAGAAAAGAAGATGTCTACTCTCACTTCAAGAAATGCAGAATAATACACTTAAAAGAAAAAATTCTAAAAATAATATCAATTTAGAAGTGGGTACTCCACAACTTCTAATATATTTATGTCTTATCAAGAAAAAGGGGTAATCCACTCTTAATCAAGAAAAGACAAAGCTCTGATATTGTATGTGTATTCTTATCAATCTGTCAAGGACAAGAACTTGATGAAAGTAAATAAACATATGAAACTTCTATTAAGAAAAATAACAAAATGGAAGTAAGGAAGTATGTATATTAAAAGAAATTAGAATGGCTATTGCCACAAGATAAGAAAACTATAGATTCTTAAATTTGGACTACAAGCAAGAAAGGAATTAACAAGAGTGAAGAAGGCTTCACTCTTATCTCTATAAATACTATCTAATTAAGAGCTATGTGGCGATATTCTATAGGATCTCCTACAAGTGTCTAATTTGTAAGACATGTATTAAACTTATACGACAAGTTTCCCACATGTGCGCCACATACTTGACTTGTTCCGCAAGCTACCAACATGTGTGATACATGGCTAACTTGTTCCACAAGCTACCAACATGTGCGCCATGTGGCTAGCTTGTTGATCAAGTTTCTAACCTACCAATCACCTATAGACATGTATAAAGGTGATTTTGTATCTATGAAGCTTCTAGAAAGCTTTTCTATCAAATATTATCAAATCAACTTATTTTACCTACTTCTATTGGTTTATATTAATTAGATAATTATTAGAATAAATCTTATGTCCATGACATTAAGTAGGTTTATTTAAAAAGGTTCAAATTGCCACAAAACCTTTCAAAACCTTATTCACCCACAAGGACTTATTTCTTTCTAAACTTTAGAGTTCAATAATCCTTCATCTAGCTATTAAATTTTTATAAAAAAATTTATAATCTAGATAATAATTTTTAATTTCACTACAAAAAAAAATAACTATAAATTCATTTTCAATCGTCCAATATCTCAAAAACTCTAGTAGGTGCTTAAAACCCTAACTCAAAGACACCCGAGCACTATTTTCCTCATATCTCACAAATCCAAAAATTTAATGCCACAAAATTTTTGCACATAGTCTTGTGATATAAACATATACACTCTTCATAATTTTGAGCTAAAAATCTATCAAATTGACTAAGATATAGTTCAAAATGTAGCCACTAATTAAGCGGGGTCATCTACTGCCCTTAGCTTATAAGCATTGACTTCAACTCCCAATATCTCCTTCACTTTAGCTTGGATTCCATCAAGCCATATATAAAAAATGTAGCCAAAAAAATGTTCTTTCCAATCTCAATTGTTGATCTTCTATTACTCTCTATATGTACAAGTTATGCCTAAAATAGTGACAATAGGTTTAATTTTGATACCCTAGCTTTAAGTGCCTATATCTCTTTCATAATAAGTCCAAATCATGCAAGATTTGTACCAAAACCATATCCAAAAAACCAAACTTGCTGATCCTAGCCTTTGATGTTCGATTCTCTTTGAAAAATAAATCCTAATCCCTAATAAATCCTTAGGTATCCTCCTTGAAGTCTATTGGACATGATTTTTGGCCAATAGAAATAGAAACTTCTATCATCCATCTCCATTCATCCACATAGATGGCCTAACTATCCCCTTTCATACTAAAAATTCTTTTTTAATCTTTTTTCTTATAAGATTTATATAATATGTATTCTAAATATCAAATAAAAGCAGTAAATAAGATTTTAAGGATCACCAATGTCTAATAAAGGTGACTTAAGATATATAAAAGTTATTATCAATATAAAATCAACCCCAAAAATTACTATCAAAAAGAAGAAATAAGATTATATAAATCTCAATAATAATCTTTCTAATCAATCCCTTCTAAATTAGCAACCTAACCACATCCTATAATCAATAAGACCTACTATTATAGCTTTCACTTAACTATATAATAAATTATATATTAAATATATATGTATAATTTTTTCACATAGTAGCCAAATCACAATACAACACCATATTCCTTATTTTGTAGTTTTGTTGTTTCTTTGGATAATGTTGAATAGTATATTTAAGTTCTCTATAATATAAGCACAATCCTTCTTAACAATAATGAATCTTTTCTTATTTAATAAGAAATTTGAAATATACTATGTCAATTTGTATGTCTTCTACTTTCAAATGTATGTATTGAAAAGATGTCAATATTGCCATTGTATTATAATAATATTCATGCTCCCTTGTGTGACTTTCAAATCAAAACTCAAAAAACCAATTATCACACCTTATAGCAAAATCAATTGCTTGACTCAATGTCTGAGGATCAAATAAAATGAGCATTAATTTCTTTACCTCATATTATAATCAATAAAGAAATTGATTAATAAATGTAGTATCATCCTACTTGATATCAACTACTAATTGTTGAAATTGTGAAGTATACAATGATACTTATTGATTATCTTGTTGTAAGATATAGATCTTATTAGTTGCAATATGAATTGCATCATATTTTTTATATATAGATCAAAATTTTATTAAAAATATCTCTAAATTATCCAATATTAGATCACGTCCTTCAAAAAAAGATAAAAATCATAATAAAGTAAAATTAGAAAATAATATTTCAATAAATCTGGCTTGTGATCCTTGAATTGGATAACTTTGAGGTTGAAGTTCAATCACCAATTGTATTTAATTGATGAATCCTCAAAACTTAAATTTTAAACTATAAAACTTCTCAAGCAAATTAATTTTTAGTTCTTTGATGCTTGAATAGTGTTCTATTGTAGGTAAAATAGTATGGCTTGGTATAAACATTGAAGCAGCTCCAATCATCTCTATATCTTCACTTCTTGTTAATCTTGTTTTTTCTTATGGTCGTATATTGAGTTGATGCATTGAAAGTATTAACTCTTTTATTTGCTCTTATATTTGTATTATTGTGCTCTTTATTTCAGCAAGCTCTGCCATGATAATATAATAAAAAATAAAAATAAAAATATCTACTTTCACTATAGAATAAAACACTCTAAAAAAAACATAATTCTAGGAATAATATCAATTTAGAAGTAGATAATCTATAACTTCTAATATGCTTATGTCTTATCAAGAAAAAGAGATAATCTATTCTTAATCAAAAAAAGACAAAGCTCTAATATTGTATGTGTATTCTTTTTAATCTATCAAAGATACAAATTAAAAGAAGATGCATAAATCAATAAAATCTATATCAAAAGAAAATAACAAAAATAGAAATAAAAAACTATATGTAATTATTTAAAAAAATTAAAATGGCTATTGCCAAAGACTAAAAAATATAAAGACTCTTGAACTAGATTAGAAGTAAAAAAAAGAATTAATAAGAATAAAGAAGGCTTTACTCTTATCTTTATATATACTATCTATCTAAGAGCTATGTGGCAATATTCTATAGGACCTCCAATACATGTCCAATTTGTAAGACACGTGTTAAACTTGCAAGACAAGTTTTCTATATGTGTGCCACATACTTAATTTATTCCACAAGTTACCAACACGTGCAATACATGGCTAACTTGTTGGCCAAGTTTTTAACCTACCATTTACTTATAGATATGTATAAAGATGAAATCGCATCTATGAAGCTTTTAAAAAGCTTCTTTATAAGATATTATCAAATTAATCCATTTTTATTTGCTTCTATCTATTTATATTAATTAAATAATTATTGGAATGAATCTTATGTCCATGATATTATCTCCCCTTCTAACACGAGTTCCACAAGGAACGATGATTATATGTTGAAGAAGCCCAAGATGCGCCAAATTATATTTGCCATATATTCTAATTTTTGTTTCTTTCAAAGGTAGTTGATAGGTCCTCTCAACCATCAATAGTGTCCCATATCAAGGTAGAAAGACCACCTTGACATTTGATCATTGTTGAGACCTTCATAACTTCCTTCAAAGAAGACATTTAGAACACCATTAGGAATAATTCCTACCTCTAAAAATATCACCAAACATCGAAAGTCTCTTCTAAGGTTGTGATATGAAACATGTTATATTTTACCATTAAGATAAGGAAGAACATGTTATTCTTGAGGATCTTCATTTCTATTCCATCATCTTGAAGGTTGTGATAGTCATAATGTCTCTTCCGATAAGTCAACAAACAATAGCTCTTGAACTAAATTTACTGGTTGTTGATTCTTCATTTTTCTAATACTTAAAAAATTCAAAGGAATAGCAAATATTGATACAAGATAGAATAAAATTTCTATTGAACTTGCTTTATTTTATAGAAAAGATTTTTTTGATTCTTCATTTTGGTTTTGATGGATGTTATTAATAAAATACATTGACTTTTGCTGATGCATTTGTTAGATTTCTAGATGGCAAAAAGTCATTTGAGATTAGAAGATAGAAGGAACAAAAATCTAAAATATAAAAAATAATAAAGATTAAATTCAATTCTAATAGCATAAGGATAGAAATTAGATTAAAGTTGACTATAGAATAGGATTTTGGATCAATATATAAAGGTGGTTTGAAAAATTATTAGAGCTATAAAATATTTATGTATACAATAAATATCAAAAAAGATACAAATTTTAGATTGAATTAACAAATCTATTATTACATAATTCAATATATATTTTTTGAATTAATTAAAATATAAAAAAAAATTTAAATAGAAGACTTTTAATCACAAAAGATTGTTGTTTAAAGACAAAGCTAACATGTAGAGCTATTTTAAATCAAAGACATAAGTAGACAATAAGTTCATTCTAAGAAGATATCTAAAATTTTTATAGGATAATCATAAGAATAATATTTGTACATTGACATGACCAAATTCAATTAATATTTGAAACTTATCTTTTAATCATAGTACTATATTAGGATGTATTATCAAAAAAAAAAAAAAAAAATTATCAAATTTATTTTTTTATAGAAAGATTGATATAATTTAATGTTTTTTAAAATTAGATGTATTTTTATAAATTAAATTTTATTACTTATAAAATTAAAGAATTAAATTTTAATTTTATTAAATATATTCTTCAACACAATAAAAAGGTTATTTCAAAATTAAACTTAAATAATTTTTTAAATTCTACAAAGCCTTTTGATAGAACAAAATATTTTTAAAAGATTGATTAAAGTTAAAATATAAAAAACAACCTATAAAATTCTTCAAATAGATTTTGATATTAGAAATATCTAAAAAGTATAAAAATATTTCCAAAATAACTTAGTTAAATTCAAAGATTAGAAAGGAGAAAACTTAGAATTTGGTCTTGTATGCATTAAAAATTTAAAAAGAAATATGTGTGCAAAAGAATTGCTTAAGGTTATCAAAGATAAAAACTATATTTTTTATTTTAAAATTATATAATAGAAATAGAAATAAAATAAAAAATCAATCAAATATTGATAAAATATAACAAACGTCTATATTCCTAGGTAAAGAAAGATAAATAAAAGTAGGTAGAAACATATTAGGTAGATATTATCTTTCTTAAGAGACATTGGAAAAAACTTTTGAGATGCTTATAAAATCCTTAGACTCTTCTTGATATACTGCATGATTATTCAAACTTGTCCTACGAGTATTTTAATTTTAAAAAACTACAATAGAAGCAATCTATAACTTAGATCTTGGACCACAAGCCTTATGGTCCTTAGGAAGCTTTCTTAGTGCCTTCTTAGTAGCTAGTATATATGGACACAAAATTAAAGCCATTTTTAATATTCTTGATGCCTTTCTTATATTCTAGCCTTGATTAAAGATTTTCTAATTTTTTATATTCAATGATATCTATTCTTATTCTTTTTAATTTTATATCCATCTATTCTTTGTTTGATTTCTCTCTTTTTAATGATATATGAGTGTATTGCCTTCTAAATGTTTTGTTTGGATTCATGTTCTTCATACAAAGTATGCTATGATTCATGTCCAAGTCTATAACAATGTCATGGTAATACAAGTGAGTATTAAAAAGTCATACTAAATTTATAAATAATAATTTTTAAAATCAAATGGATATAAAAAATTAACATTAGATTTTAATTTGATTCTTTAAAAATTTAATATTACTTTTGATTTTGAAATAAACTAGTCTAAATCCTTGATATTTTAGTAGTATAATTTAATACCTAAACTTTTATAGATTAATTAGTAGGTATAGGTTTTAAAATAATAATAAAAAAATATATAAATTTCTTCAATTGAAGGATTATCACTTAAGATACAGATAAAGAATTAATCAAAAGATTTTTAAAAAGTTCTTTAAAAGGTAAAAATAATAATAAGGACTTTTTATAAGATAATATTAAATCTTTCACTTATACTAAAGTAACCTTGAATATATCTTATAAGTTAATAAGTAAAGATAGACTATTAATAATTAATCTTAAAGAAACTTAAAATATACTATTATTCAAATAGATGATTTGAATCTATATATTTAGAAGAATTAAATTTTGGATTTCTTTAAATACTTCAATCAATAAAGTAAATATTTAAAGTTATAAAATAATAGAAGTTGATTTTGAATAGATATTATTTTTTAAATATAAATTTAAAAAATTAATTATAAAATATAGATTTGGATTAGCCATATTTAATCTAAGATAGTCATTTATCTATAACATAAATCTTCATTATTTTCATTCAAAGTTTGAAATATATTTTTATAGTAAGACTTATAGTTTTTATTTATAAATATCCATAGTAAATTTTAAATAATAGCTAAATTTTACTAATTTGAATTTAAAAAATTAAAAACAACTATAATTAATAAATTTAATATTTTATTATTCAAAAAGAAATTGATTTCACATTTATACTTACTAACAATGAAGAATGATTTTAATAAATCTTGACAAATTAATATAAAGAATCTTAGGATTTCCTACTTTGTAAGGAAGTGCAAGCATCTAAACTAAAAGATTATAATAAATTATATTATACAAATAATGTATCTCTTATTAATTATATCATCTACTATGAGTTCTACTAATGAATCTTAATTGGTGGATTAGTTAAAATTATAGTTTTAAATTATTTAAATATCAAAATATTAAGATTAGAGACTTTATTTATTATTTAAATATTCATTAGAATTTAGAAGAGTTTATAAGTTACAAGAGTCTTACTAGAAAAAATTCATAAAATTGAAGTATTAATAAGTCTTAGAGGCAATTATCTTAATTATTTTTATTTTTTATTTTAATTAAAAGAATTAATATTTAGTTATTAAGACCATTGTTTACATTGGCCTTATATTTACATGTATCACTTATTAGAAACATATAAATACTACTCAATAGATAGAAGAAGCATGAGAAAAAAACTTCATGTCTTTGTAATTATTTATATAAAAAATAGGATTTTAAGTTGATTTAAATTAATTTTATTATTATAAAAAATCACCAAGATAGAATAAAATAGTCTTAAATTGATATTATTACCTCAAAAATATTATAAAGATTTTTAGAATTTATTTAAAATTTATTTAGAATTTTTTAGGAATTTTTAGAACAATTTTGAAGACTTGGTAAAAATTAATTTTACCACCTTGAGAGTCATTATGAAGAAATGGAGCAAGATTTGAAGGCCATATAAGATTCTTAGGCTAATGGGGTGTTTCTAAACACTATGATGAAGTCAAAAATGAAAAAAAAAAAAAAATTACTAATAGAAAATAGGAGGACCAGTGGCTAGTGTAGTCCTTATAAGAAGGGAGGTGTACAAGTCCCATATAGATTGTGGCACCTTGGATGTAGGTAGGAGGATAAGACTAAGGCCTTGTGGCCTTTCTAGGACACACATATACATTACTTGTGAGCCTTGGTGAAGTTCAAACTCATGATCTCATAAGCAAATTATCCTTGAGATAAAAATATTTTACTTAATTTTTTTATTATTTACTTTCTATCTTTGAATTATTATAACTTATTCATAATGATTCAGATTTATATATTTTTTATATCATTAAAAAGATAAAAAAAAATATCTATTCAAAAATATAATTTTATTTTTTTTACTTTTATCTTTTACTAGGTGAAAACACAGTGAATAGACTGTGACTTAGCTTTGAATTGGGCAATTACTTGATACCATTTATTTCACTTGTTTTGTGGTTGTTATGCTTGTTGTTTTTATTAATTGCTTCCTTCACTTCACACCACCAATTACAAGCAACTCTTAAGTGAGGCCATCTTATAATTTGGATTGAGAGGTGAATTTTATCTTCACATCTACATAGTTGATGTATCTATAATAATAAAAACTTATATATAGTTTGTAATGCTACTTGCAACAAAAATAAACATATACAAAGTAGGGATACAATTAAGGTTAATATATTATAATAAAATTTTTCATAATTATTTATATTATTATAAGTCAAGTTTATTCTTTCTAATGTAGTTTGTATAAAATATTTTGTTAAAAATATTAGAGTGATTACGTAAATTTAAACCACAAATAAAGATGAGGAATACAATGTGATTTTTTTTGTACTATTGAAGATTATATTTTTGAATCTATCACCTATTAGTTTAAAAAATGATTTAATATTATGGCCTATACAACTATGTTAGGATGCAAGTTTTTGTAAAAGCAATAGGTTTTATGGACTTTGATTATATCTAAATATAGATATTGATTAAATATTGACCACAATACTAATTAGAAAAATACATAATTTTATCCAAGAATGTATAATAAATAAATATTAATTTATATACATAGAGAAAAATCCAATAAAGATACATTTTCTTTATGTCAATTGTTTATACTAGATCTTCTAAAAATGATTCTACATAGATTTTAGAAGTATATTCAAATTAGATGTTTATGAAATTATACAATATTGATTCTCTATAAATTAGCTAGAAGCCCAACACAGGTTCTTAAATTCTAGAAAAAACCTATGTTTGTTGAAAAGATCCCTCTTTGATTCAAGAAATTCAAAACAAGGTGGTTATTTCTTTGAGGCTTGTATCTTTAAACAATTTAGATACAATATAATATTTTTTTTATTAATAATAGAAAATAGAGTAATCAACATATTAGAAATTTAATCTTGTCATACTTGATTAAGTATAAGCATATGTTGTGGAAATTTACTAAGATAAAAAATTAAAAGACAATTAACTATTAAAAAAATCTTTTTGAATGGTTGGAATAGATTATAGATAACCTTAAGATACTCAAAGACAAAATAAAACTAGAACTCTAGTATATATCCTTTTTTATGTCAAAAATATATAAAAAAATCTAAAAAATAAACAAGCAATCAAACAAATTCATTGTCACCCTAAACCCCTAAAATTGTTGCTTTTTCCACTTCCACCAGCAATAAACCCCTAAACGTCGTCACCCCTACAACTTTTCCTATCTTCGCTGAGGCTAAACTAAGGAACGGAAAACAGAAAAGCAGTGCCACTTGCAGGAATGGGCTTAATTAAGGAAAGAAAGGAGCTGCCACATGGGCTTCGGGACCAGTCGTGCTAAGAAAGAGCAAGGAGGCAGTGGTCTACATACACTGTACGTACCAATGTTTCTATTCTCGGAGGATGCCAATTTGTCGTATTGAATTGAGATTCCAGTGGATTCCTCGGTAGCCTGGGAATGGCACCAACGCAGGATCTGGCGGGCGAGTCTTTGACGGAGTGGATCGCAATTCCAGTAATCGACGATCTGCCTGCAGCGCTCAGGGCCATGCATCGGATCGTCCCTTTTGTTGCTGCCGATTGAAACGTAGCTCCCCCTACTGGCCGCGACGCCGTTCTGTGGGAGGCAGTGACTTCATGATGCAGCTGTTTCGCAGGAGCAATGGCTGCCTTGCTTGGATGTTTGTGTGTCTCGCGGTCGTGGCTGCTGTGACGGTGCTTGCCGACACTAATGCGCAGACCGACGGTGGTCATGATGATTCTTTGAGAGTCTCTTCGGAGAATGTGGGGTGGAATTGGTGGGATAGGTTGCGTCCCGACCTGTTTGATCGATATTCCACAGCATGGATGCGAAGTGTCGCGCCGCCAGACGGAAATGCGGACTGGCCGAAGCTGGAGGTGAATGCGCGGGTGGTGGCTGCAGTGATTCTGGGCTCTTTGGGAGCTTGTATCTGCGCGGCGGGCGGAGTTGGAGGAGGCGGATTGTTTATCCCCATCTTTAACCTTTTGCTGCTCTTCGATGCCAAGACCTCGGCGGCCTTGTCGAATATCATGATTCTGGGTGGTTCGATTGCTGTGCTGGCATGGAACATTCGACGGACTCACCCACTTTCTCCCGGGAAGCCTCTCATTGATTACGATGTGGCGTTGTTGCTCAACCCCAACATTTTGCTGGGCATCAGCATCGGCGTTTTTTGCAACATCACGTTCCCTGGATGGTTGCTCATCTCCGTGTTGACTGTTATCTTGTTCTACATGACCAATCGAAGCATTCAAAACGGCTTCACTCGTTGGAAGAAGGAGAGCAGGGCAGCTGCGAAAGCCAAAGAAAAGATAGCTGTCGTCAGTGCTCATTCAATGGAAACTGGCCAAAGTAAATATATTTCCTTTGAGTATGTTTTCATCACATGTTATTGTTAGATTCAAGATAGAATTAATGTCGTACAGCATCCGCATGTGGGTTTTGGGAGGGCTTTGGTTTTAGTGCTTAATTGAGCTTGCTTCTGATAGTGTTTTGAACATGAATTTAAGGTACAAATGGGCTGACTGAGCCTCTCCTCGGTGGTCAATCCGAGCCCAGCCTCTTCACACAATGCCCACCTCAGAAACTTATTAAGCTCGTCATGATGTGGCTGCTATTTTTCGCGGTGCAAATTCTAAGGGGAGGAGAGGGTACCGAAGTATGTTTTCCTTTAACTATCCGCTTCATTGTCAGCAGTAGGCGAGGCCTTGCACTGCTCTAATTTTTTGATTTGAAGGCCGTTTTGATTTCTAGCACGTCATAAAAATCTTGAGGCTGTGGGCTTTAATAAATTTGAGTTGCCGACGCAGGGAATTCTGAAGGTTAAACCCTGCGGTTTAGCCTATTGGCTATTATCTGCATCACAGTTGCCGCTTGCAATAGGTTTGACGGCATGGATTGCGCTTCAGCATTCGTCGAAATCGCATGCCGCAACATCATCCGAGTCTAACGAGGTATCCTTCTTTCAGAATCTTTCCAGAAGTCGAGGAACGCTTAGAATTCTACCTTCTTAGGGGCAAGGAGCGGGAATGTGTGAAAGTTCAGAATGTATTGTACAGCAAGTGGGGAGATGCTCGACGGTGCCTAACATTTACTAAATGCTTGGACAGGAAGTAGATGTGATAATTGGCTCAAGGGCGTACACCGTGTTTCCCTTGATGGCATTGCTTGCGGGCATGTTGGGTGGTATGCTAGGGATAGGGGGCGGCATGATCATCAATCCCATGCTCACTGAGGTCGGAATGCACCCACAGGTATGAACCCATTTATGTGTTCCTCCCTCTCTTTTCCCTCATTGAGCATCGACTCGATTTTCAGTTTCTGTCTGCTCTTTGTGATTTTCAGCGATTTTAAACGAAAGCTTGTTAAAAGCTCACGTGAGGATTTCTCGTGAGCAAGTTAGAATCTGATCCACCTAACTGATTGTTCCATTAAATACTAACTTGAACTCCTGCACATGCAGGCGACTGCGGGAACCAGCTCCTTCATGATCTTCTTTGCAACATCCATGTCAGTTCTTCAGTTTTGGCTGCTGGGCCGCATCCCGATGGATTTCGCACTACTGTTCGGAGCTGTGTGCTTGTTCTGGTCTTGTGTGGGAATTGGTTTGTTGCAAGCGGCCATTGTAAAGCATGGACGGCCATCGGTGATAGTGTTTTTAGTGAGTAGCGTAATGGGTGTCAGCGCTTTGCTGATGGCCACCTTCGGAGGCTTCAATGTCTGGCACCAATTCAGAGCTGGAGACTATATGGGTTTCCATGCCGCTTGTGGCTAGAAATGATTCCTGCATCATACTTGGACTCCTTCATTCTAATGGGACCTTTTGAGCCATTAAAACACTACCGCAACTGAAGTTGAAGTACAAATCAAGATGATTTAGTTTCAATGTACGATTTGGAGAAATCTGTGTGCTGCTCCATTGTTGTAGATAGTAGTAGATAGTACTAGATATCATTTGTTGGCCTTTGAAATGGGAGTGAAGACGAGATTGTTGAGGTGTCTTCTGTGATTTCATTCATGAATATTGTATATTAGAATGCTTCACCATTGTGACCCTAATCTTCACACTGGAGATTGTAGTCCTCACAAAAAGTATATGAATTAGCTTTACATGGCTTGGAAAGCTCACCTCAGGATAGTCATCAGCTGGCTTAAGCGTTCCTGGTTTTCGAGATAATCAGCACACAAGTCACCTGAACACCATTCTCTGTTGATTTGTATTCAAGCTCTTGTAGTGCAACATGAAATCCTTTTAATGCAATTTTTGGATGTTCTTGAGTTTTGAAGGCTTGAATTTGAAATTTGAAACACGTCCTAAACTTCTTCTTTTTTAAAATATTAAAATTATTGATATCATAAATACATTGGATAAAAATATCAAACTAGACTTTGATATACTTTTAAAATACATAATTGAATAAATAAATGATATTTTTGTGCACAAAAATTTTCAATAAGGTTAAATAAATTCAAAAATAAAAAATAAAAAAATTTTGGTAGAAGAAATGTAAATCCAAAATACACCCTTTTTCATTAAGTGTAGGATATTGTGCAATACTAGAACTTGAATAAGATGTTAGGGTTAATTGTATTCTAACCCACTACTCCAAATTTTTAAAGAAGAGGAAGGTACTTGTATTGTTATGCTTTGAAATTTGAGAAAATTTGAAATGGATATAGAAAAACATCCTTGTGGATGTTCTACAAGAGAATGTCTTATGCATGGATATCCTTTGGGTGTCCATTTAGTACAAACAATAGCACAATAAGTCCATTGGTTGTTTGTTGTCCACACAAAAACAATAGATAAGTTCAATTATTGATATATGTCTATCAATAATTGTCAAGAATATAGAAACTAGGAATTATACAAGAGAAATAAGATATTATATTAGAATCAAGACTAAGAACAAGACAATATTTTAATTCCTTGAAAACGTATGTTAACAAAATTGAGGTGTTCTTCATCTTGCTATCTTTTTTATATTAAGGCAACTAGGTCCTATGGAAGCTTTTGGGAGAAGTTCAAAGACTTAAGGAAATTCCTACAAGTCTAAATAGTTTTCTATAGAAATTTCTAAAAAATTAGAGGAGATCTTGGATGGTAATAGAAGACAATGGTAGCTTCTAGAAGACTAAAGAAGGTTCTTGGAAGCTTCTATAGAATAACATAGATTTTATAGAAAAAAATAAAAATAAAATAAAATAAATAACCTTATTGAATAGAAATCAATATACAAGTTTGTGCCAAAAACTTGACCATATTATGAAAATATTTCACTAGTTGATGATTTTAACAATTGTTAAAATCTTAATTAGAGTCAAGTAATTATTTTTTAAGTGAAGAATAAAGAAAACTCTAAAATTTTATTTTAGAATTTAAATCACTCTTATAATACATTAAGTGATATATTTGCATGGTTCTATCCAAAAAAAAATCCATAGACATTGCACCTATTATATTTGACATTACTATCTTTGATGAAGTTGAAAGAGATAATTAAAAAATTTATAAAAAATTAAATGGTATAATTGAAGATACATATTTTTAATATTATAAAATAGTAAAATATCTATAATAAGAGTGCAAGGACTTGTATTATATTGAAGGTAGATAATTAAATTTATTAGAAATTATTAAATAATAAATTATGAAATTGGTAATTACATAAGTAAAGAAAATTTTATAGTTATTTACAAGTCAAAGTGGTTTGGACTCTTTAGTACAACAAAGAAGTACTTGGTTTATTTTTAAAATCTAATATTGTCAAAGTTGATATCCTAATTGGTTTGATATATGTCAATCTTATTAATGTATTTTTTTATTGTAAAGAATTGTGCAAGAAAAATTGGTGAGACCTTTTTAATAGAAGATGCATCTAAAAAAATAGTATTTAATATTAGAATTGATGAAATTGCTAAAGAAATGTGCTACTTGCATGATATGCAAATTAATTATTGTAATCTTAAGTAAAAAAATGTATGTAGTAGTTTTATAGATACAAAATATATAAATAGTTTTCTTTTACATATTTTTGTTAAATTGATTGATTTTGGTATGTCTAAAATTAATGTGGGAAGAGATCCCAAAGCTAAAGAAAATAATTATATTTATAGAACTACAAGGTATATGGCTCTTGAAGCATTAAATAATACATATGAATCAACAAAAATGTGTCATTTTAAAAAAAATCTTCTTTCATTTGCAATAACTTGTTATAAAATTCTTTTAAAGAAAGTTTGTATAAAATTAAATTTGAGAAAAGAGGTGCTAGTTAGCACTTTAATAGAGAATTAAAAAAATCATGTCTTGAAGAAATTGTCATTAATTAATTTTTTCTAGCCATTGGTAAAGACTTTAATCTTCTTTTTGTAATCAAATTTTCTATTTTTTATAATGAAATATTACTTCTCTATGCCCTAAAATGAATTTTAACATTTGATAAAAAATTTAATTGCAATTAGTTCCTACTAAAACATAAATTTTTTATTTACACTATAAAAATTTAACTTTGGTCAATTAATATTATTTTTTACATAAAATGCATTTATATTACCACACACGTTATTTTAAAACTCATAATTACACCATTCAGAATCTTTTTATATGCAATCAATACATTGTGTATGAATAAATCTAAATATAATCAATATTAAAATAAATAAATAAAAAATAATTAATTTTTATAATTATCTAAAAATGCTTCACATTAAGAATTTCAGTCAAGTTAATGCCAATAGATTGCAAAGTTTGTTTTTATAAAAAAAAGAAATTGAAACAAGGTTCAAAACAGGGTTACACTCAAAATTAATAAATTTATAATAAGCCATAAAAATATATTAATGAAATTATGGTTTTTGTGTACCCACAGAACAAAACAATAAAACCAAAAAAAAAAACAAACAAACAAACAAACAAACAAAAGTGTGACATATCCAAAACTAAATAAAATTCAACATATACTTTCTCAAGCTAAATCCCAACATTCTCACAAGTCAACTCTTCCTAACCTCTACCCTCATGTTTGGACTTGACTTTTCATGTAAATGTGCAAAGACCCACAACTCGCAACACACCAAACCACTGAGAACGAAGAGCACCGCAAGACAAGTGAATTCTGCTTTCCAGTTCATGCACTCGGCTATGGCGATGGCAGCTCAAGGAGTTGCAAGCAAGCTGGTTCCTAGTGTATCCATGCATTCTCACGCATTGATGACGAGAAGGATTTCTTGCTCTGCTGCCCAGCTTCCGAATTCTCACCATAAGATTTATCAAATTCGCACGAGCAGAAACTTTAGGGTTTTTGACAGGGATTCTCATTGCAACATTGATTGGTCTTGGAGGAGGGAATTTGAGTCCATTTCTTTGAATCAAGCAGAGAAACCGACGAGAAGGTGAGAATTTCTTCTCTTGGTTGTTCGGAATGTAGCGTTGAGATTGGTAATATTGTGCCAAGAGTGGCAGCTGCAGCAATTCTTCGGGAGTTCGATTGCGTCCACGCTCAATTCTTGTTTGCTTTCGATTGAACTCTTCAGAACGCAGCAGATAGCCAGAAATGGTTCGTTTTCGAGGTGCTCTAGTGCCAAGCTTGACAGGGTTAATAAACTCTTGTGTTGTGATGGCGTTCGATTTCCACACTGAAAGAGAATTGTCCGTTGTCTGCTTAGAGAGAAATGCTGTGCAGTAGCAGCAGGCGGGGAGGTTATGGAAGGTGATGTTGTGGAGTATCCTCTGCCCGAGTATGTCAGATCCAGCGGTCTCTATGGTGCCAGAAGCCACGGCCTCGGAGCTGTTAGCGAAATTGTTGCTGATGACTCTTCGTCGGCCCTCTTGTGCCATATCGAACCGCTAGTCATGGTCCTTCCTCACCGCTTTACTTTCAAAGCAAACACAACTGGCCAGGCAATTAACAATTGAACTGACAGAGGTTAGTGATTTTGGGGCTCATGGCAGAAAACTGTTGTAATTTGATCTGTCTTGTGTGGTGGGGCGCTGCACAGGTTGAGCCGCCGAAGCCTTCTTGGGTTGTCGACGAGCGGCAAGAAATGGTTGTAGTTCATTTATCGGAGGTGAATTGCCTCTCAGTTATCTCTTTCATCTCAATTCTGTGCTTTTCGTACATGTGAAGTTAGGTTTGCTACAGAAGTTACTAAGGTTCCTCGGGAATAAAATTCATGTGATACTTGAATCATTCATGCGGTACTTACGCTATGAAGGAATTGGTAGGTTCGACGCTTGGAGGCGTGGCTATCAATGCGAATGATTGATGACAGGATTTCTAATCCCCATGGTGAACACGCTGAGTACCTATGGCTGGTTGAAGAGCCCATTTCCGATGGCACTGGGTCTCCAATGTATGATGAAGCAACTACCAACCATGGTCACTAGATAGTAATCAATAACAATTTTAGACTGAATCTCGTTCTGAACAGGTTTGGCAACACGTATATGAACAGGTTTGGTAACATGTATATGAACACGCTCGGGCCTGTTCAAGCCTGTCCAAGCCTGTTATCTAGACTAGTTTCACCTCCAGCGCTTTTCACGGCACTAAAATTATGACAAGAGGTTCCATTCATGTTGCGAGTACAATTTCCAAGACTAAATGTTGCACCGATTTGTATGAATATTTTCCAAGAAATCAATGCACTTCATATTCCTCATGAATTGGGACATATAAGATAAACATGAGTGGTGTGAAGAGTGATGAATTCTGAAAATATTATACAACAGGAACACCTGTGACGTACAGGCTGGCTGCAAATACAATGTCGCGTTTAATAGCATTTGACGCCTGCTCCATCTTCTCGAAGAGGGTAGAGTCTCCAATGAGTCGAGCTGCATTTCTGAACTCTCGACATGTCTCATCAAGCCTAACAATTGTTCGTACAATAGAGCCTTCTGGTACATTTGTAATTTCACAAATGTCCGCAAAGGAGGTCCCCTGTTCCACCATCAATTATACATCGAACGTTAGACAAATATATTGGCGATCAAATCAACTCCTCCGGAAAATAATCTACTGTTTTTCCTACTAAGTAACATTACAACATGGCTGACTATAATTGTCAGGCAAGGTATCCAGCAATGGTGCAACGACGTGTGTATTACAAAAAACTAATTACTACCTCAAACATGCAAAAGATACTGTACGACGTTTGGAACAAAAATACATATATTTAGACAAAGATCCATGGAATCATGCCATAAAACTACAGAGAAGAGTACCTTGGCCCATTCATAGACAACTTCCATGAGTCCGAATTTTAAATTAGCACGTGCATAGTCTTCCGGGTCAAGTGATAAATCGAAGCTCTTCTGAACGTTTCCAAGCCTAATAGCTGTGTGGTAAAGCCTGCTTATCAAACAATGGTAATTAGGAGTAAGTAGACCCTGATCAACAATTACGAGATACTCTATCGACATTTCTCCACGCCAGCATGGACAACACCACGTAGATACCAAACCGATTGATCTGAACCACCTCCATATCCAGAAGTCACATAAGCGAATGCACTAAGAACTAACAAGCCTCAACACACGCATCCTGTAAAAGACCAGCGCAATTAGAGATAATAAATTAGAGAGTAGAACCTGTCCCTAGCTTGTTCCAGGCGTTCTGTCAAGACAGGTTCACTGGCATCCTTTTGCTGGAATACCAAAGAGGAGAGAAGTGCAACAGCTTCCGCAGGGGTTAAATCACCCAATTGATTGTCGAAAAGACATTCTGTAGCAATCAGCTCGTCACAGCTGTTGAGTTCACAGGCCACCCGTCCCTTGAGCTGCACAACGAGTTCAGCATCTATGCACTCCACCTCTTGCAACACCTCTATCTGCACGCCATTCACATATGTGTAAGGACGCGAACATGTTAACAATCTACGATGTCTGCAAATGGCACCTCCCAGCAGTTTGGGACCACTACAGTAGGGCCCAAAATTAAAAAGATGATTTCCTATATGCTCCTTTCGCAAAATGCGGTTTGGTTTTGAACTTCCACGTTTGGTAGTCGACGCAATGTGTATAGTGAAGATAAAAGGTCGAAAGACATCCTTTGCATCACTAACACTGAAGTAGGCGTCAATGCTTTCAGATACAAACAAAAATAGCCCAATCCATGACTATACTTGTTTATTTCATCAATGAATGACCCATACAGTGGGAAAAAAATAGTATTTGGTTCGATGAGCCAGATCAAAACTCGGCTTTCTTCGAGAGTCCACCTTACCCTTTTTCCAAAATCAGGCATTTGCTGGAGTGCTGCATCGGAAAGCTCGTACTTCAACTGGCTGACTCGCTCTTTCAGTAAGTGCTGGTTTTTCACAAGAGTATAGTGTTCTTGAAGCTTAGGACATTTATGGCACTTGTTCTGTGCCATGGTCTCAAGCAAAGCCTGCTGTTTACGGTAGGCTTCCACCACTCCAAAATCAGTGAACTTCAAATCTGCAGCATTCAAAACAAAAGCTTCGGTACTGTCATTGCACAATTCATGATATCTGACACGGACATATCATCATGAAAGCAAACTTCTTTTGAACTACTTTCTACTCTGCCAGATGATGGATGATCCATACACTACCTATACCTAATGAAAAGGATTTCTCGACTTTTACCTTTCAAAAGGTCCAATGCAGGGGGATCTTGACCAGGATATTCTTTTTCGAGTTGAAGAAGCTCCTTCATAGTTGTCGTGTATGCAGCAGGAGAATTGTCCTCCAATAACCGAGCAGAATCAACACGTATCTTTGCTTTACATAAGCTAAGAAATCCTTGATTATCGACTTCCATGACCACATAACCAAATCCCGCAGCTGTTCCATAATGAGGCAGAGAGATTTTCATGACACCAGTCCCTTTACGAGAACCAACGCCCATAAAGAAATCATCACCATTATCTCCCCCTTTTTTACTGATAAAGTATCCTTCTTTTGCAAGCTCATTGGTGGCTTTTGTGACAGCTGCTAGACCAGGGTTTCTTCTTGCTGCAGGGAGAGGAGCCCTATGAATTGCCAAGACAATTGGTAATTTTGTGTTCCCTGTAGCGGCTCTCACAATCACTCCCAAAGTGGGAACGGGTACCTGTAACCAAGACAAAAACATTTAGTCTAAAAATGCAGCATTTAGTAGATGGCGTTTTCGAGTGGGTATGGGGAGGGCTGTGGAGAGTGGGTAAGAAATCAAACAATACAAGAAAACATCAACAATCAACCATACAGTTCATCATACTTACAATAGAGTTGCGAACAAGGACCACTCGTCCCGCAACAAGTGCTTGTTGCCCTCCTCTAGACTGCATGACAGCCTCTTGAATCTTGTCTCCTAACTTGTCATACTCCAAATAAACATTGAAGTAGTCTTCTATGGAAGGTTCTCCAAGTATACAACTGCATTGACACGATGATTATGTAAGCAACTAATTACTCAAGTTTCAATTTCAAAATTTTTCTTAAATACAACTACTACCAGGTTTTACAACAAGCGCGTGTAATAAGGTTGAAAAGTGATACTCACTTGATTTGGACGTTCATCTTTGAGAGGTCGCCCTCTCGTTCTAGTAACTGTTGTTGCTGCTCAGGAAGAGAACGTTGAGCATGAAATTCAGCAAAGCTCCGCTTCAGCATATCCTCCACCTAAAAGTGAAAGGTTATGGAAACCATGTTAACAAGCAACAGAAACAGCCAACCTAACATCAAAAGAAGTCTATGCACGGCCATTTACTGGTAACAAGTGGCTATGTTTGGAAAGGCTTCGCGCGTTCTATTAAATTGGGCTACTGTGAATGTTGCTAAAGTCTGAATCAATGCTTATTGGAAACAGCAGATGATTATCTTCAACTATGCCTATGAACATTCAGTTCAAGGAGTGGGCTGCGATGTTCTCTGTCCCACAAACACAAGTCAATGTTGAGGAAGTTACAAAGAAATCCAAGTAGCTGTAGCACAGATTTAATCCAAATCAAATAAGCCCCAACGAATTGCAGGCTCTGAATCAGGCCAGAAATCTAAAAGAAGACTTACCTTAAGATCTTCAACACGAAGTAAGTTAAGTATCATGCTATATGTAAGACGAAATTGGGATTCCAATTTAGTTGGCCTTCCGGTCAATAGACGCTTTAAATCTCCTTCTTCCGGGATATCATCCCAGCACATTATTACAACGGTGCCCACCTAAGTATCCGAACAGGTAACCAGTGTGTCAGAACTGAAAGAAACACCGAGTTTAACATGCCCTTGAGATGAAACTGGCGTGTAGAACGTAGCAATCTACATTAACAGTATACTAGTAATAGTAAGACTAAAGTATTCTACGTACAAGAGTAACGTCAAGATTAGTAAACAAAGCGAAGAAGCGCAGAATGACATTAGAGGGACAAGTTGGTTGGCAAGAACGCGTATGATCTCAATAGAACGTTAAGCATACTAGCAAATGAAAATAGTCAAAAGAGATCAAACTAAAGTGCAAAACAGAACCTTGTCTAGACCACGCCGACCAGCCCGCCCAGCCATCTGTGTATACTCGCCAGATAGGATTTGCCGGAATGTCTTTCCATCATGTTTTCGAAGACTATGAAAAGCCACCTGCAAATGTTCATGAACTAATTATGGTTTCAAGGTGGAGCTCTTCAGAAACAAAACACACCAAACACACTACCCTCGAAACTCACCAGCTAGGGGCTAAAAACCAATTCATTTTACGCACAACGGCCAACTTAACATGTGAAAGCACATTCAAGAATACTAGACTCCCACTGCAGGTTAGTCAAGCACGCATATGAAGATGGAAATTTTAATTTTGATGCTACAAAATAACACGAGAAGTAATTATATAATTTTGCGTACCGTTCGAGCTGGAGCGTTCACACCCATAGCAAACGTTTCTGTAGAGAACAAGACCTGCATTGAGGTCAAGGATAACATGTGAGAAACTACCAGTACCCTTCGTTGCAGTGTCTAATCAAAAGAGCTTTACATTTAATCGAAAAGTGCTGAGGTTTTGACAGAGAACCTTGATGACACCACGACAGAAGAGCATTTCTACAACTTCTTTCACTATGGGTAATAGACCAGCATGATGAACACCAACACCCCGCTTTAGCAGCTCTTGCACACGCACAACCTAAATACCAGGAAATTAGCCCATTCCACAAACAATGTCAATGAAAGATGAAAGAATCTTAATTGAATAACATGAAAAGCTATAATGAGTTTCCGCTTCAAAATTCTCATCTTTACACATTGATGGTCGACAGTAAAGATATTGCTGCAAATAAACATGTGAATATAGAATGAATTTTTTATATCCTTACTTGAGGTAGTCGCCGATCGGATCCCTTCAATCGAGAAAATACTTTCTGGCAGAACATGTATATCTCACTCTTCTCACTCTGAATAGTAAGATCAATTGAACTTAAACTATCAGCTGACTGATCACACCTGTTTTTAGAAAAGCAGAACACCACCACCTGCCAAAATACACACATGTATGAAGAAACCTCGTCAGGTTATGACAAACAATACTTATACGATGACAAAAGAGCAAAGGTAAAGCTAGACAGTTCGCGTGTAGTGAAAAGTGAAGATCAGATGTTGGATAAGAGGTGAGGGATTAACATACAGGGAGAAGCCCCTTCGAATTAAGATTGTTGATGAGTGTGTACCACTGTGAGGTTTCTGACCTCCAACCAGTGCCACTCCCACGCATAGCAGCTTGAATTGCTCCCTGGGCAACTTGTTTTGAAGTAGGTCCCTTGCGACCCCCCACCTTTCCTTGATTATCACCTCCCCTTCCTGGCATACTGCCACCCCGACCAGCAGGACCTCCCCCACGTCCATGAGTGCCCCCTCCACGACCCTGACTAGCACTTCCAACACCAGAGCCTGCAGATGCCTGCTTAGTTGTTTTAGCAAGATGAGCTTTCTGAGCCTCTTTAATACCTTCAGGTAAGAACGTTGATTGCTCACAGATTTTGTACAGCTCCCCTCCATAATATATGCAGTGCTCCAATGGAACCGGTCTCTGCATAGTTCTGCAATAGAAAAAATAGATATTGCCATGAGACACCACTCGAATAGATAATTATTGTCATTCCTCTAAACCATCACCAATTTTACCCTATGTAGTAATACTTCATCATTGTAATAACATGTGTCACTGTCCACGTACTGAACAATTGCAAGCACTCCACAAATAGCGAAAGACCCTTACCCTGTTACGTAGATTATTTTCCTCTTTGTTCTGCCTATCCAATCTGCAAACTCAAATGTGTTTGGTACCTGGCATTAAAAATTTAAGAATGCCTTTAGTCGCACTTCTTCGGCATTACGTCGCAGTAGAAGAATGAGTTCTAAAAAATCTCTCTTTCTTGACAAATATCAAGTAAGAGATACTACTGCTAAAAATCTGATATATGGATCATCCTCTTAAAAACTAAAAAGCTACAAGTGAGAAAATAAATAATTCGAATTTTTAATCTTAATCGTTTCTTTCAAGCAAACATGTTTACCAGCAGTATTCACGGTTGGAGACAAAGGGATAAGTTCCAAGGATGGTCCTGAGATTCTAGGGGACTTACAGTAGCAGATAGCAGAACCAAGTTAACGTGAAGAGGCAGCATAATGATCACCTCCTCCCACACCACACCTCTCTCCACATCGTTTACGTAATGTACCTCGTCAAAAATCACCTGCAAAGATTACAGGATCTGAGGTCAGAGATTTATACTGGCATAATCCATGGTTTTACTTCATCCAGCATCCAGATAATAGTCAACTGACTCAAATCCAAGAAAGTAAATATGGTCAACTTACAATCCACTCTCTGGCTCATAAATCCTTTCCAAACAATGCATAGAGATAGTGCAACTAGATTTTGGAGACTCAAAGGTACAGAGACTCGATAATCGGCTACAATCAAGTAATCATAATCTGTAAAGCAGATACAAGACATAGGAGAATAATCAATTCAAACGGACACCAATATCATACAAAAACCTGTTCACAAAGGACATGCGAATTTGCCAGTTAAAGTTTATTGAAGTGTACCCACTCAATATCTCGAATTATATCTGCACCCTTATACAACATGGAGCGCAAAATCTCTGTAGTCATAATGAGACAAGACGCCTCAGGCCGCAAGCTAACATCTCCAGTCAGCAGACCCACATCGAACTTTCCACCAAAATCTCGGAACTTCTGATTGCTGATGGTCTTTATGGGAGAGGTATAGACTGCTCGTGTACATTGCTATGATCGCGTAATAGAGCCACATCATCAACGTCAAGCATATATTAGAGACAAATTCACCTAAGATTTTCATATCAGCTCATCCGATTCTATATAATTACCATCTCTACCTAGATCTCTTTGCAGAAAACTTACCCAGCGTAGATGCCTAATAGAACTGAAGCAACCAATCCATACATGCATCATTCACACCAAAATAAGCAAAAACTTAAGAATGAATATCACTCTACAAAAGCAACTCACTTTAGCAGCCAACGCAAAAGCGTATTCAGCAACAACGGTTTTTCCAGCAGATGTATGTGCTGCTACAAATACTGAC
Source organism: Physcomitrellopsis africana (assembly GCA_036785485.1). NCBI lineage: Eukaryota > Viridiplantae > Streptophyta > Bryopsida > Funariales > Funariaceae > Physcomitrellopsis > Physcomitrellopsis africana. Next base: position 244,561 of record JAWRVF010000398.1, on the reverse strand, counting down.
TCGTTTCTTTCCAGATGATAAATTGCCTGCAGAGTTGTACAATAACAGCTTTAAGCAGATAAAACTGCGGAAAAGGATGTAGATGTTTAGATAGACATAAAGAAAAAAGCGAAGAGTTGGTATCTCGGTCATTTTCGTGCAACCAATCAATCTAGCTGAAGAGTTAATAATTGTGATCGACTTATCAATATCAACCAATTACTGCACACGAGTTAGTACAGATTTGTTCAACATCAGCACAAATTGACATACTACTTGCACTACAGCACACCTATACAACGTTGTCTGATAAATCGAACTGATAGTGAAAAGCATAACAATGATTAGACCGTGCATTCTTCTCGAGACAATTTTCCAAGACCCAAGTTCGAGTGGCAGCAGACGAAAATTATGGAATCAATATACCTCTTTCTGGAAGGTGTCAAGCTTGAAGGGGAAAGAGAGGGCAAGGTCTGGCACCAGTTCTTCAAAGCGCTGAGCAATATTCGGAACAGGATCCATCACCGCCCAGACCTGCACACCAAAAATTAGATATCTGTATAATGCGATTTCCAATTCCCTGATGCATGCCCTGAATGTCAAATGCAATTTGAATGTACATTCACAATTTTCGACACCCTGTATCAGGAGAGCATGATAGCCCCCCTAAGTCCAATTCAAATGGACAAGAGATCATCACTACCTGGCAGTGATTGAAGAAGAAAACCTTATTAAAATGTTATTATAGACAATATATTAGTTTGACATAACATGCAACTCAAGTTAAGAGGTCAATGCCATCACACAAGAAACTATGAAACTTAGCATCAAAACGTACCTTACCTGACCTGCAAAATCTTTAGAGAGAGCTGGTACATGTCTAACAACTTCTAAGTATATATCCAAATACCAAATGTTATGTGTATATATATATATATATATATATATATATATACACACACTGGAAGAGAAGTGAAATTGAAGTTGTCATGTTCCAAAGCAGAAACAAGAACAAATTTATGAATAAATATATATACCTCTCTGTTTGGTGACTTTTTCAGGTGGGCTTTTGCAGATTCAATTACATCTTTGGGATCTCCCAGAACTTCGTCTAATAGTACTTCTTCATCCCGCATAGCCTGGTGCCCAGTCTCAGTTTGGGCATCCAGATATACTGCACTAGCTTCCTTATCCAGTTCTTGCACTGGCACAACACGCAAAATGTTATTGAAAAGGCTATCAACTATTAGCTCGAATCTGTAATACCTCAAAGGTCAATTTACAAGTCAATCTGCAAGAAGGATAATAGATCCCCACAAAAACAAGTTCATATACATCACCATTATTATTTTATATTAAAACCTGTAACAGGTATACTTTTGTAACAAATAAATAAATAACACATACTCTCAGATGAAACTAGCACGATTGAAAATCTGTATTGCGATGAAATTCAAGTGAATAAGCAAACCACACCTTCTTCTTCGTCGCTTTCAGCTGGAGCATCATTCTGCTCCCAATTTTTTTTGAATAGATCATCAAAGCGTGAGACACCTCCATCCTGAAGAAGCAGGATTTACATTTTTAGTCCATTAACTGGTAGAAATCTTATGATGTATGAAATCGGATAGCACTAAAGTTTATATTCAAAATGAACATACAAAAACTTATACTTTCTATTCCGTTCAAATTAGAATTCTAAATGAAATGTAAAATGAACCAGAAATACAGTATCATTGAACCACAGCAAAACTTGCATGATTAAAAACGGAGCTATCTTGGGCTTCTGCAGATCTTGAAGTTTCAGCTGTTACATCCCAGTCTTGTCGAACAATATATGGCTGCGCATATTCAAACTTGAAAAAATCAATTGTTTGCGCGTGATTTTTCAAGGGAAGAAAGTTTTAGCACATGTGCACATCATGCGTTCACGTAAACCACCACAGCTCAAAAGGTCAGCGAAGAGTAACAGTGTTCAAAAACTGAAGGTAAGTGCATAAATGGTCACTTTTTGGTCCAGTTGTAAACAATAACAAGCATGCAGCTAGTCATCTTCGATTCTCAATTTTCAAACATACGTATGATCGAGGCAATCTCAATAAAAGCGCAACATTCTTTTGCATATATCTTTGAAGGAAGTTAGTCCTCGCCCTCTGTTAACTAAGGTGCACTGAGAGGGAAAGTCTGCTAACCTCTGGCAATCCAAAATCTATGCCATGCTTGAAACCAGGAGAGACTTTTTGTAAAGGGCCGCCATGAAGTACTTCTCTTAGCCAATCCCCATTCAACGCACCTTCAGGGACAGTCTTGCCTGAGCTTGGAGGAAGGTCGAAACCACCTGGTCGAAAGGGATGGTTACTCGTGGTCCCTCTCACAAAGTCCTCAGGATGTCCTGGCTTTCGTAGCACTGAAGAAGAATTTCGTGAGTTGAGATTTGCATGTTCAGTTTGCACCTAGGAGAATAAGAAGACTGAATCAAAAACCAAACAAATAAATACATGAAAAAATCAAAATCTATGTGCCTCGTTAATCAAATAATCCTGAAGTCTCATATACAGGGTTGGCATAATATCATGTTACATAAAGAGTAACTTCCGATCACTGTTGGGATGGATATGCACATGAATACATACTTAAAACGAAGATTTTTAAGTTCAATGCCGACCCCAAAAATCGACAAAGGCACAATAAATCCTGGGACTCTGGATACAATACTCCAAATCACAATACTCCAAGTCAAATCTTGCAGTCGAAAGTGTCCCCAATAAACTACAGACATGAGATTAACTAATAATTCACTCCAACGTATGTCTACTGAACTCCATGAAGCTCCCGCATCCAAAGCAACTGATACAACTTTAAAAGGCATGAGAAATACTAACTTGCTCAAAATCTGGTATCCAGTCCTCGACTCCATGTCCATTTCTGACATCACCCTTTCCACGTGTGTAGGGTGGTTCCCAGACTGGCTCGATTGTCAGACAAGGCAATGACGGTTGCAGCTCCTGAACACCTAAACAAAAATACATACAAGTGTGTTATATTAAAAATTGTCCAGCAACTTCATGATAATAGCATGGAAAAGAGTCTGAAAAATAAAAATAAGAATAAAAACGCAAACCATCTCCGTCCAAGGTTAATATACATACCTTCACCGAACCAGTCAAAATCCCATTGCTTTCCACAGAGCGCAACATCACTAGCTGCCTCATCCAGGCAGGGAGTGAGATATTGCTCTTCGATTTTCCTCAGCGCACTTTCTCGTGTCTCGGGGGGGAAAGGGGAAGGCTGCAGATAGAACGAACACATTACGATACATCCGATAAAGAGTAGAAAACCTCCACTCACAAATAAAAATTGAAGTCTTACAGTGAGAAAAGTTGGTTAATTAAATTTTAAAAATAGATCGGTTACTACGGAGTATCTATGATGAGTCGTCAGATTACAAAAAGCATTGACGCCCATCTGAAACAAAACAACTCAATCATAGTAGACACGATTCATACTCTATCACAATGACCTTATCATCAGCAAGATGGTCCTTGACATACACGAAATGCAGCGTCCACATAATCGCAAGATGCACTATTAAAGAAATTTAAATCAAGTATGTTCAATACTCGCCATTAAGTGTTCTCAAGCACCAACCAACCATCAGAAAATCCAGCATATTACAACTGATCCACACAGCAATCGCGCAAAAATTGCACAGCTTAAGCTTTTGCAAAATGATTCAGAACGTTTCTTACAAGTACGAGGTCTGGGAGATTGCTTAACGGCGAGTCTCGACAAACAGGCGGCAAATTAACCACGCTGAGATTCCCTCCATAGCCTGCCAATGACAATTTGAACGGAACATCGCCTCCTGCATTCTCAGGTCCGTCAACACCGTCAGAACCATAAATTCTTCGGAATCCTCGGCTGAACTCATCATCTCAACCATCCTCTGAAGCTCACAACCACCAACTCAACGTCTAATGAGAATCGAAACTTGTTTAGCAGCTTACTAAGCTCAGCTAGAGCTACTTTTAGTTACACCAAGCAAAGTCGCACATCAATTGCGCGTGAGTATCTTAAACATTGCACCCAGACACAGACAAAATCGACTACTCTCGAAAGAAGAGGTTCCGATATAATATTTTTAAAATGAATTAAAAAAACATAACACGGCTATCAAAAAAGGGGAGCAATAATTTCAAGCAAGAGTGGACTCGTCACCGAGCCGAGGCGCCATCGCGATCAGTAACAAGCAGCCGCGAGCATTGGAAGAGGATGGATCACTAAGCTATGGCGAGAAGCTCCGAACTGGAATCAGACAATTAGGGTTTGGAAGGGTCGCTCGTCTCATTGCATAGCATTGTTTGGGTCCTTTTGCATTTAGACCTCTCTCGTTCGACGCAATTTCTTTGGCCACACTAGTAGTGCTGATTAAGTTGGTGCACTTTCTGAAACCAAGCGAATATGTTCTCTCCACCACTTTTATTTATTTCTTCTCTAATGAACCTGCTTTGGTTTTAACCTACACAGCCTTCCTCCTCTCAAGGTAAAAATAGCCATAAAAGAATGAATAAAAGGTTGCCTGACTAAGAATGGTAAAATTACTTGAAAGTACTTTTTGGCATTCTGGAAAGAATAAATTAGTTTTTTGAAAAATGGAATGTGGTTCTGATGTGCTTTGTGAATGTGGTTTTGATGTTCTTTTTTTCTACTTCTCATTATGATTTTTATCACAATGTGAAAGTTTTGATTAGTTATTTATGATATGTACAATACTTTTTTTGTTATTAGAAATTGTAGTTAATAACAAGACATTTGTAGTTATGTGATGTTTTGTGATATTGTAAATTATTTTCAAGTTGAAATGATATATGAATACATATATATATATTTCATTCTAAAAAATATATAAATTAAAATTAAAAATTGATATTGTGTTTATTTTGTAGTAATAAAATATATATTTTATTTATTGTATAAAATTTAAGAATATATATATGTATAAATAAACTCATAAATAGTAAGTCTACATATCATAATACAAAACAAATGTATAATTATATTAAGATTTATATGTGTGTATATGCATGTATGAATAGATATACAGTACTCTCATTAGTATATAAATTTGGCATACAAGACACCTTGTTTTTATTTCAATTGTTCTCAAATAATCAAAAAATTAAAGTAAAAAAGAAGATTCAAATATATTTAGATTGGATTTTATGTTCTTTTTCTTTATTTTATACTAAATACACATAAAAACACTAATAACTTAAAAAATATATATGGCCAAAATTTTATAAAGTCTTTAAAATAGATGCATTCCAAAATTGTGAAATAATTTGAGTACTACCATTTGTTAAAATGTTAGTTTTTATTCTATTTTAAATATAGATATATATGAAATATTCAAAGAGAAATATATGTATTCATCCATTAATACTATATGGGCTATTTTTCAAATAAGAATATAATTACAACTAAGAACTGTAAATTTAAATCATGCTATATGTTTTTAAATCTATGACAATCTCAATTTTTTAAAACCAGGATTTTATTTCAAGTATTCATTGTGAATTAATAAATTTTAAACAGATATATATATAGAAATTGTTTCATTCAAGTCAACTCACATAATCAAATATTATCATTTATATTTGCTAGAAATTATATTATTTTAGTATATAAAATAATTTACCATCATTTACTTTTACCTTATTATAATTGAATAAATAGTTTCATCCACCAAAACGCCCCTTATTTAGTAATCTTAAACAACATTCTATAAATCAAATATAGGTTACTCAAGTAATAAATACAATTACTTCAATTTCTTTTATGCTAATATTTTATTACAATTACAAGTTAGTATGTATGAACATGTATATATATATATAAATATATATATATATGAGTGGATGATTGTTAGTTTATTTTAGAATCTTAGTATTATTAGGAATAAATAAAATTTAGTAAACTAATCTTGTCTTTGTAAAACTTATATTATAAATACTTTATTCTTAATAAAACTGGTTTTGTGTTCTAAATCATTTTAAATAGGCAACAATGGGCTTTCAAATGGTTTATAATTGACTTTGGTTTTGTTTGATAGACAAAAAATCATAAAACTTCATATTATACGTAATTTTACAGAATCAAAATCAATGACTATCTACTGGATTCAGTCAAATGCAGATCACAGAATACAAGAAGAGTTTACAGCGGTTTCCAAGAGACAAACCTCGCAGATCAAGTGTCAAGGGAAAAGCTTGAATCCGTTCGCTGTACGACGTAATTCTCAAGCCACTAGTTCGGGAATCCCAAGGCGGTGTTGAGGCAGTGAATGTAGCGAAAGAGCATCGTGATATGAAATCACATAAGTCCAGGATGTTGCCAAGTTCTTGCATCCGCATTCTGCTTGAATCACGCGTCAAGGCAACTCAAATGGTCCAAAAATGAACATCTAAGTCCTGTTCATGACTGATAAAATGAAACAGTTCGGGATGGACCTCTACACGATTCAAGCCTCCTCTCCAGCACAAATTCAAGTATCTGGAAGGTGAAAAAAGAATGACAGTGAATAAAAAGAGAGCTCTGTTGATACATCGGCCAGAGATTAGACCGCTTACATAGATGTACACACCTCAAAGCTACTTGAGGCAAGGCATATCCCAATATTCAAGGGAGACACTCTTGGACAAAATGTAGACGTTGATACGTTGACTTTCTCTCGACCAGGGATCACTGCACGAGCAAAGGGATATGTAAGAGTTTCTATGTTTGTGCTACATGAATTTCACTCCGAGGAAGGATGGCGAATTCTCGGAATGAAACCTGAAACCCTAGAAAATGGTTACAACAAGAAGTTGCACCGCGCAGTGAGGGGAGGAATTCGTCGGCAAGGAAAGGCTCTGTTCTTTTCTATTTGCAGGATCAGCCTCTGTTCCGAAGCTCTGCCAATCTGCGGCTCAAATCATCCTCAGCGCTTTCGGTTGTAGACTCTTTCGCAGGCACTGATGTGGCGCCTGCTTGCGGTAGCCCTAGGGAGACCTCGAGACCGTAATCGTCAGCCACTTGATTGATGAGCGAATTAACCTCGTCCTCGGGCGTGGACAAGCTGGTGCTTCCCGCCATAGCATTTTCAACGAACTCGGCTTGCACCTCCATATTCACGAAGGTCTTCTCGAATTGGTCCATGGTCTGCGAGATCTTCTCCATGTTACCAACAGCAAGGGAGCTATCCAGCGCCTTCACGATAGACCCCATGGATTTCGAAATTGTCTGCATCTTGCTCTGTGTGTTGAGTTGCGCCACAACCGCATCCAGCCGGGAGGATAGACGCAGGTAATTCAGATGCTCGTTGTGCTTGCGAATGGCGTTCTGTGCGTAAATCCTAGCCCCGTCCATATTATTCTTCTCCATCGCCTTCTTCACTTTCAGCTTCTCAGCTTTCTCCTCTTTCTCGCACTTCTTCGCCTCGCGCACAAGCGACTTGGACGTAAACTTCAGCTGGAAGATCTGATCCAGCAGCTTCTCTTGAGCACCTCCCCCCATCTCTCCTCCACAAGCCTTCCAAGCAAGCTCAACAAAACGTTACAAAACCACAACAATCCTCTCAACACAGATTCACCAGTCCCCCAGCTACAAAACTCAAACACAAGCAATCGAACAGGTGCGCTTTCACTCGAAACAAACCATCAAACAAACCTAAGACTTCCAACACAAATTACAATAACTTTAAAAATAAATAAATAAATAAATAAAATTACAAGATCTCAAGAGCTACACTAAAGCTAAGCAAGCAGAAGATATGAAGGGGAATTGACACATATTCTTCAAATATCAGAGTGTCTACATACGATTGGCAAGCTTGTGCGGGGTGGCTAGTGAGTGACAGTGTCGAGGACGGTGACGATGCGGAAAGAGCTCGGAAATCAAGACCCGCTTTCTTAGAAAGGCATCAATGGGGTGATACCAGGTCACACGTCTACACGCCCCTCTGCTGGGATCAATCAGCAACACGACACTCCGCACTCTTGACCCTCCTCCGTTGGACCTAGGCCCCCACCCTGCAGCCCCACGCATGATGACGAACGGCGTTCGTTGGATGGATGGATGGATGGATGGATGAGTGAGTGAGTAAACGTAGATGTGGAAAGCTATCTCTGTATGATTAGGGACATTCCTATAGAGTATTTGAGGTATTAGAAATCGAACTTGAGGTTGGGTTTTTCAAATAGATAATGAAATGATGCATCCAATTTGGGATACCTTTACGCATTCTTTAAACACTTTTGTTTTGTACAAATTTTATAATGATCATATTTGATAATATTGGTTATAAAAAGTTTAATATGGATAGAAATATTTAAACATAAAGATTTGTATTCTTATTATAAGTATTACAAATAAAAAATTCAAGATATTAAAATTAAAATTGATAAATATAAGCATAAATAATTTTATTAAAAATTAAAAATTAAATATCACATATTAAAATTTTAATTTCATATATATATATATATATATATATATCCTAGTTAATTAATACCCCTTAACTAATATTCCTTACTTACTTGATAATATTTGCTGAGATAAAGATTATTCCTAGGTTTTTAAATTGTATCCCTTAACTAATATTTCTCACTTACTTGATAATATTTGCTGAAACAAAGATTATTCCTAGATTATAAATTATATCCCTTAACTAATATTTCTTGCATAATTTATAAAATTTCCATCCACTAATGTAATAAATTAAATGTAATATATATATATATATATATATATAAAATTTAAGATTATTTTTTAATTTTTATTTATATATTTATATATATTTTAATTACATTCATGATATTAAGAAATATAATAATACTATACATATTTAAAATAATGCTTAAGAGTTTTAACTACTTGATTAATAAATCTATAAACATTCATATCTTGTGTCTATATTAGATTAAAATGATAAAATAACACATCATTTAAAAATATTGGTAATAATCTATAAATCATCAAATACATCAAAGATAAAAATATAAGAAACAAGTATATGAAGATATAAAAAAAAAAAAACAAACAAATAAAACAAACAAAACAAACAAACAAGATATAATATTAAAAATAAGATGAGACTTAGATTGATTTATAATTAATATTGATAAGATTGAGGTTTCTCTTATTTTGTTCCATTATTTCTACCACGGCAATTAGGTAGAGAAAAATTTCTAGAAGAAATTGTAAGAACTATAGAATATCTTAGAAGTCTAAAGAGTATTGTATAAAAACTTCTAAAAGATCATGAAGGGTCTTAGTTGCCAATAGAAGGCTATAAAAACTTCTACAAGATATAAAAGATTTTAGTAGATTACTAAGACTTTAAAAGATCTACAAAAGTTGGAACAATTATTCGAAAGATTTTAAACAAGTTCAATAATTTCCAAAAGATTTTTAGAATCAAAATTTGTTGCATGTTTATAACAATACTTCTTTTTCTTGCAACAAGATTTAAAAAAAAAAAATAATAATCTATTTAATATTTATTCAAAAATATAAAAATTTATTAAAGATTTTTATTGATTAATACCATTATTTTCTGGATCTATGAAAAAACATATTTTTAATGTAATAAAATCTAAAAATTGAACTAAAATATTATTTAAAAAATATTAAATTTAAATTATATATATTTAACCATCATTAGTAGATGAATATATTATTTTATATGAATATTTTTAATTTAAAAAATAATCAATATTTTATATGTTATTTGATGACTAAAAAAATATCGAAGTATTTTTTTTTAAAAAATTATCTATAATATATTGAATTATTATAAATGTATTTATAATTCCTGAATATTTAACAATATATTTGAATAAGTCACTTCTTCTTATAAATATTTTTATTAAATATCTTATTCTTTAATTATAATAATATTACCAATATTGCTTATATTAATTTTAGTAAAATATATTTTTTTGTTCAAATTATTCTAATAGTTTTAAAATTAATTGTGATTTTGAATTGCTATTTTAATATTATCTTCTTTGATCTTAGACACTTATATACATCTTAATTCTTGACAAGCAAAAATAAAAATGCTTGTTTTGGTTTTTTTTAATGTGGGATATAATTTTCTATTATTCTATAAAAATTTCTAGCATAATAGTCTTAAAGTTTTTATAATTAATTAAAAATCATTCATAATATATTTTTAATTTGAATTTTATAGATACAATAATTCATTAGGAATAAAAATTATAAAAATCAGATTACTTCTTCTAAAATATTATATTGTTTTCTAAACAAAAATAATTATCTTTCTTTTTAAAAGTTTGTAAAAAAATATCCCTAAAGAAGAGATGTAATATAACTTCTAACACTAAATGGTACTTTTTTTAAAATATATAATTATTCTTTAGGAAATAATTATTGTAAGTCAAATTATTAATTTAAAGTAAATAAAATACAGCCCTTAAGAGGCAATAGTATTGATTAAGAAGCAAAGTAATTTACTCATTTCAAAAAGAAATATAAAGCTGTAATAAAGTAAATATTTTCAAATTTTCAAAGATACAAGGACAAGAAAATGAAAAAATAAATAATAAATAATAAATAATATGTCAAAGTATAAATTAGGCTATATTTAAAATAATTAAAAATTTATCTTGATAAAACTAAGATAATTCTAGTCTTGCCTCTGTATTCATGCTATAATAACTTGGTTCTACAATGCAATTTGGTCCAAAATTCAAATTTTGAATCAAAGTCCAATATTATTTATTCATTTAAGAATATCAACTAAAACCTCTAATTTTAGAAAGTATAAGATTTTCTTTTATATTTGTATCATAAGATTTTATAAGATTATTTTTCTATTTAATATAGGTACTTGGATTTTACATGTTGAAATGTAATTTAAATGCAACACACTTCATTGAATGAAACATAAGTCTCTAAATTTTAAATAATTTATTTATAAATATTAGTCTAAATATATATATATATATATATATATATATATATATGATGTTATAATTTTGAATTATTTTCTATTAAATATATGTTTTTTTACTAGAATTATAATATTGTATAAAGATTCTGGCTATAAGTTTGATCCCATATGTAATAAATTGTTTCTTAATTTTGTTTTCATTTTACCTTAGGATATATATATATATATATATATATATATATATTTGTTTAAAAATAAAATCAATCTTTTAAATTTTTTTAGACTAGTGATTTTGATTTTTTAACACAAAAAATATATAAGTACTCTTACACATTGAACTACACAATTTTACATAAATAAAGTCATATGTAAAAAATATTTTAATTTAATTTGTTTAATAAATATAAAAAATTAAATTAAATATAATTAAAAAATTGAAAGTAAAACTTACTTTATAGTTTCTAAAAGAAAAAAAATACAATATCCATATTAATAAATACTTAAATTTAAAAGATATAAAGTTTTTACATCCAAAAATAATAAGTAAAGATTTTAAAGCAAAAATAAAATTAAAATTATCATGCCTAATAATTTTTTTCTTTCTAAGCATCAAAAACTCTATTTAAATTACAATCATATAAATTTATTTTTAGATACATGTTAAAAATATTATCCAAATTTATTATATAATAGCCAATAAATAATTTTTTTAAAAACTATATAATTTTAAAATTCCTTAAAACTTTGAATAGGATTTTTTAAAATAAAAATAAAAATTTAATTCTATATTATAAATAATAAACATATAGAAATATTTTTAAAAATATAATTTTCTTTTGAAATAAATTCAAATTATAAAACTTACATAATATATAGAATAAAATAAGATTTAATATTTATAGTAAATTAGACAATTGATAATTTTTTAAATTTCTTAAATGAAATGTATAAAATTATTTTAAATATTTTGCTAAACTATTTTTTAATTTTCTTTAAGTATTTTTAATTTAAAATATATTTTTATGTATTATATTTTATATTCTATAGATGTAATTTATAAAAAAATTTATTGCTTTTAAAATTATTGAAATAATTTATTTTATAAATATGACCATATAATTAGTTTTATAGTTTGATTTAATATTATCAAAAACATAACTTTATAAATTGTGATTTCATAATATAAGTCAAGAAAAATTATACTTTAATTTATATTGATGAAATTTAATTTTTAAAGGTCAATTTTTAAAGATTAAATTACTAAAGTTTATCTTATTTAGATTTTTTTTTTTTTTTTATTCATGCTAATTTTTTTTTCTAATATTTTTGTTAAAATTTATATCATTTATTTAAATTTTCCAATAAAAATTTATAATATTAAGTTATAATTTTAGTTATATATATATATATATATATATATATACATATACAACATAATAATTTTAATAATACTATATTACTTATAAAAGATATACATGTTAAAGTTATATATGAAAATTTATGTTTGTATACATGTTTTTTTTTAGCATTTAATTTTACAAAAAATTATTTGTCTTTTCATGATTTTATAATTAAATTCTCTTGGTAGATATTTTGTAAGTTAAAGCTTCTACTACAAATCAACTTAATGTATATATACTTATCTTAAAATAAATAAAATTATAAAATTAAAATAAAATATTATAAAATTTTAAATTAAAATAATATATATATATATTTTACTTTTTATTAAGTTTTAGTCCTCGATCCACTTTTTTTTTTAACTATTAGCTTTGTTATGATTCTACAAATGAAATAAAGTAAAATAAAGAGGTTGGATAAAGTTTACTTTGACATTAATTTAGTTGCTTGCTTCTTAACTTTAACTTTGTTTCTTGCAATAATATAAAATAATAACACTTAATTCCTGGTAATTATTAATTTTACAGCAAGATAAATAAATAAATATATATATATATATATATATATGTTGTCAAAATCTATATTGAAGTTAAGCAAAATTGATTTTTATATTTGTTTTGTTTCTTTGCCTTTTACAATGCAAAAACAATTTAAAACCAAACTCATAATTTACTATCTTTGCAACTATTTTCTCTGTAAAAGTCACAAATCACAACTTTGTTGCTTGGATTTCTATTGCAAAAGAAAAGAAAAGAAAAACAATTTACAATGGGCCTCTTGCCTACTACCTTAATGCCCCTTAGTCTTGCCATAAGTCTTAAATCTTTACCTAAAATAAATCATGAAAAAAATCAAAACTAAAAGAAAAACATTGATTTTGGCCCAAAACTTGTATTAAAAGATAAATAAATAAATAAGTTTAAATTCTTGCACCATTACTAAAATTTTAGTTAAAATTGCATATTAAAATTAGAGAGTCAAAACCAAATCCCCTCTTTCTCTCTTAATCCTCCAAACCACCATAATTTGTTATACCTTATATGATTATAAGATTGCAATAAAAACAAACATAATGTGCACATGTCCACAACATGCATTAAATGGAGAAGAGGGTGGGCAAATGAGCTCAACCTGCCCACATCACCTTGGATGAATGAATACATTTACATTGGATGTAAACCAGGCACCAATGTCAGGGCTATTCCACCAAACCTGTGTATCCAATTCAAGTCGAGGACCATTTTGGAAACCGAGCTAAGTTTCAACACAATTCTAGAGTTTCATTCGCAAATCTTTTCTTCATTTTCAATGAAATATAGTCTCAATCATAAGCTTAACTATCCTTTGCAGAGACACTAGTTTATGTTATTAGACTGCAAGAACTTCAACGATGATGTGACCCTCAACACTTTTTGCAAGAGTTGTAATCATTGTCAAGCACCTTTCTCTATACCAACTGCATTGTTAGTGCAAATGTAATAGCAACTATTCTTACAGATGCAGTCGCAATTGAGATGCTTTAACAGTAGTAGACACGAGTTTTTGATCGAAATGATTGTGAAGGGTTTAGAAAATGTAGACGAGAAAATTCATTTGAAGTACTCTCGGGGCGTGTCACTGTACAAGTGAGAGCGCGCCGTGTGTGTATGTTGTGGTCTGGTTTTATGGCCGGGCAAATTCTAAGGGAGGTGAGAGCGTATCTTCTTCGATTCATTGTGGAATGTTGGAACGATCGCTTTGAGAAAACCTCGCTAATGCAGTCATACGTTGGTGAAAATACGTGTAAAATGTAGCTTTCACTGCTTGTTTTATTTGATTTTGATCTGGTGTCAATGTTGCAATCTGTCTACAAGTTTAGTACGTGCTGTACTGATATAGATATAGATATAAGAACCTTTCTTCAAATGAAAAATTACCACCACGCATCATTTCAAAATATACTGTATCTTTCTTCTTGTGGTGAGTTAGGACATTGTGATTAACTTTAATCAGAACCTTTTCTGTCTCCAGAAAGTGCCTTGATGAGTTGTATTTAATGGAGGGTACATGGTGAGACAAGAATCCACAGAGGTCGTGATATGAGTGTGGATAACGAACTCCACAACATCGAGGTGGACTTCCAGCGCGAGCATAATTTTGCTCGGCTAGCTTTCCATCAATAGTAGATCGAGCCTTCTGTTTTACTCCTCCAACATGTGAATTAGAGCAGATATAGATACTATGCCAGATATTTGGAGAATGTAAATGTCCAGTAAAGGTGCTTTCTCTGCTAATTTGGCTCTTATTGAATTTCGACACACCAAAATGCAATGGTGCAATCTGTATCTATACTGGAATCCAGTTACTTAAGACATCGCGTTGTATTTTAGGGGTTAAGAAAGAATTTCACAATCTACACTTTTTATCCTGTTTACATTCTTCTGGAATACGCTTGTGTTCAACGAACTTTATCATTTATTCATTGTTGACTCTTCGAAGACTTGAAGGTGCTAGTGCCACATTTATCTTCTAACAACCATCACGGTGGAGAACCATCGAAAGATAGGGGACTTGGATGATTTTGAATCTTTCAACAACGAAACTGGTAAGATTTGGTAAGATTCTCTTAGCTGCACACATGCTCTGCGCTTAACAAACAGTGTAAATGTAAGCATATACATCCTAGCCCCGTGTTGTTAAACTCTGCAAAAGCATTTGGTCTCGTATTATTGCTAAGTATGCAAATAAAGATGACTAACAACTAAATGCAACGAATACCTGCGCCTTTGACTAATTAACGGCTCACCAAGTTCAATTTTCTTATCAACTAATTTCAGCAAGACTTCAATAATAACAAATACTAAGACCTCACCATCGATGTTAGACAAAAAAAACTAGTGTGGAATTCCAACTTCAAGCGATCATCTCAACACACCAACAGCAAACCAATTGTCTTCAAAGACTCAATTACTATGCAGTTGGTACATAAGCAAAAAGATGTGTCGAATGCTAAAGACCTATCCAAACATCTAACTATGCTCCTTCACACCATTGCTACAGTAAAGTAATTTCTTGTTTCCAGCAACATGTATGTGTTTTACTCCAAGATGTTGCTATCAATCACCAGTCCAATTTAGCTTGGTTCAAAATAACTTGATACAATTTTACTTGTGCTATATAAACAAGAAAAAATATAATTGTTGAGCAAATTCAACCTAGGTGGATGAATTGTTGTTGTAATATGAAGTGGTGTTAGATATAAGTTTTTTTGAAAATAAAAATATAGTTTCAAACATTATAGTAACAATATGATTAATTTATTTTGTTTTATTGAAGTGCAATAAAACAATAAAAAACTTTCTAAAAAGCTAAAAATTTAAGTATCTTGTATATTCTTTGTTGGTACAAGAAACCATATATATATATATATATATATATATTGAAAGCCATAATAATATGTTATAAGAAATATTTAAAAGAATTTATAAAAAAATATTAAAAAAATTATAACATACAAGATTGGATTTTTGAATTGCAACAATAGAGAAGTTAAATACAGAAGACATTTAACTTTCTGTATTTAAGATTAACTTTCTGTATTTAAGTTCTCTATTGTCTTCTGTATGGAAATCTTCAAAAATTAACTTTGTTTACTATAATTAAATAATTATTAATTTTTTATACAATAAAGAAGTGCTTATTATCTTTATATATATATATTTATTTAATTCCTATACCTAGTAAATTTGAGAAATTAAACATCTTGTGGTAATTTTAAATTTATATACATTTTAATAAAATTTACAAGATTTTTAGAAATATTTTTAAAATCACATGTTTGATTGAATTATAATAATATAAATTTATATGCAACATGTCCTTTCACCTACACAAGAACTTGATACCTTTATATGTATTGGATTCAAATGATTACAATTTAAAAAGTGAAGGACTTAAAGTTACTAAAGGTATTATTGTTGAGATGAAAAGCTATAAAATTGAGAATATGTATAAATTTGTAGGAGAATATTATGAGTGGAGCTACTATTGAAATGATACAAAAGCTATGTTTCAAAAGTAGCATGAAGGATTGGATCCAATGAGACTTTTCAAAAGCAAACACAAAAATGTTCTGCTTCTCAAGGACTTTTAGCAAAGACATGTTTTTTACAATTTTTTTTTTTTTTTTTTTTTTTTTTTTGACACAAAAACAGGTTATACCCGATGCATTAATAAAGTGGATAAAGTACAACTGACTACTTAGGCGGAGGAACGACTAAAAGCAAGGAACAACTAATAAAGTTAGTTCATTATCACTTTCATGTATAATTACTCCACATTGGAGAATTTTAAAGTTCCATTTGATGACTTTGTCATATTTAGAACTAATTATGTGTTTGGCCATTCATGAGTTATCTCATCTCTTGACTAAGGAAGGCTTGTGTTGCAGGTGTTAATCTTCCAGTTTAGATTCCTCCATGAATGTACTTGTGCTATGATCAATCAAAAAAATAATATAATATAATAAAATAATTTCCCTCCTCTAGGTCTGCAGGGATCGTCTTCAGAGATCCATACATAGAGCTTCACAAACTTACAGTATTATATTTGATGCACCAGTTTTCAGTCAGCCTGTTGAATCGTGCTTCAGAGCGTGCTGTTAGCTCACAGGCGGGTAAACATATCTGCAACATTAAATTATGACTGTCGAGGTTTATACCAATTTGTAGAGGTTAGGATTTTGTTCGGGAATGGATCTGAAACAAGCCCATGAGCTAGAATCCCCTGCTCACAGACGTGATCTCTGTTCTTGTCAAGGACACGAGTGATCGGCCAAAAGGTGGAGGAGAAAATTTACCTTCATGAAGGTTGCTACGCTTGTAGGAATGCTCTCAAACATACCACATTCCATACACTTCACACGTTCATATTTTCGAGGAGGTACCAAATGTTTAAGGTGTTCGGTCAAATACAAACTCATCTGAAAGCCCAAGAGAATCTCGAAATGAAGATGGTGGGCACGCACTTGGGCAAGCTGATAAGGTGGAGCAAAACCTTCCACACCAGGAGCACCTGCGATGGCGTGGGAAAGGTCGAAGACAATGCCATGAATGTGAGGATACTTCTTCACAATATCCCTCACCACTTGCCCAGTCCCTCCTCCAACGTTCACAGAAATCTTGGTGTTCTTAAAGTCTTCATACTTCCCAACTGTAGCTGCTACAATGAAGGGAATCCTCGCATGACATCGTTCACGACGATGTTCCAGTCAGGACAGTTGATGCCCACACATTCCGCAAATCGAAATCCAGAAATAACAAAGATTTTGAGACCAGGTGCTGCAAACTCCAGTAAAAACATCGGTTTTAAAAGCAAAATTAGAAACCATCACAATAGAGAATGTGTACACACACGCACTTCTGTCTCTGCATGTCTCTTTATTGAAATCTTTTCGTTTCCTGTTGTAGTATCTTGTACATTCTTGAGAGTAAGTAGTGGTGACTGCAGGAATGGATTCATTTCATAAACATGACGTCCAGGAACACCAAATGAATTCAGTAAATCGAAAGAATGTGAGCAGAGTGTAAATGAGGATCTGAATCCTGGTAACTTGCTAAGAGCGAGAGCGGAGGGGTATTTGCGGAGAGGTAATCGTGCTTGCCCAGTCAGATGAATTTGCATTTCCACTCTATGTGCCATGGACCCAGATTTCTTTTTCCTTCACCAATTAGAACGGCAACGAATTCAGTAAGCACTCAAGGTGACAACTAACGCACAAAAACTTGGTTAGCGTGATTCAGACTGCAGCACCTGGATCTATCGTTCGAAGAAGTGGTTGCATTTGAGACCAATCTGCAACTTCGAGGCAGGAAATGGAGATACAAACTCGAGGTTAGTGCGAACAATGCACAGCGCCTGCAGTCACTCACTTACACAAATCCTAGAAGAAGATGGTGGATGAGAGTATCACCAAGAATATGGCAAGCCCTCCTCAATATAACCATAACCTCCTCCCCATCTGTCCGACTTGTTGCTTCACAGAGGTTGAGGATCTCCGGAAAGGTACACGCTCATGACGCCGGACCCAACTGTCAGTCCCAACTCTTGTACACCCAAACAAAACCATGACACGAGATTCAATGCATTTTCGCACCTTTCATCAGTGATTTGGGATCCCTTTCTGACGATTCTTCCGTAGGCACCTGGCCAACATAGCTTCAAACTGGTCGGGTGATTTTCTACTGCGGGATTGCAAGTTACACAGACCCAGCTGGCACCCTAGTAGTATCAAGTTGCTGTTGATGACGGTTTTTGGGTAACGTAACCATAACTGCCCATCTGCAGAAGTTGTGGACTACACGCTTAAATCCTTCATCAAGCTCGCTTCAGAGGACCCAACTGGACCTGGCGCCCTCTTAGCATCCTCGTTTCTCGCTCCTTACCAGCCTCTCGGAGCTTCTGCGCATTCAGTCTCCCTAAATCCCTTGAACTCGAGGTTGAAACAATCCTTCTCCAAATGCAGCATGATCTCACTGATTTTCGGTTGCTGTTCCAATCAAAATGAACACAATTAGATAAGACGGAGCTATCTAACGACGTGCAGATGAAATCCCCCCTCGTTAAGCAGTCACCCAAACTGTTGCCTCGTTGCTCACGATTTTTACAGATGTTGATCAACCCCTTAGTTCATGACTGAAAAGAGTAGTGCTAGATCACATTAATCTTATTCATGAGAATCTGCGTCAGTGAGGAGGTTTTGGCCTTCGCTGCTGGATTGTCGTGGATCTGAGGTTTCTAGCTTGTGCGCAGGTATAGCTCTGTTTTGTGTTGTCTATGCAAGCCTCCGAAGTCGCAGCGAGCCTCCTATTACACCGATATAGTCAGTGTGAGAGCACGATCCGAGACAGATCAGGCGAATTTTCGGGGGCCTAACTCTAACTCAGACTAAAGGCCATATAATTCATGTCATCGCATATTATCTCTTTCGAAGAGGCTAGATGATAAAGCAGCATTCCTACGGGAAACAAAAGGAGGAATCTTACAGAAACTCCGCCCGTTCATGAACTCGGCAAATTACTCTAGCACATACCGAGTCAAAAGATAGGTGCTGACTCTGACACAAGCTATGGTAATTGTTTCAGGTTCTCAACATCCAGACAAACGGGCTTTATGGCAAGCGTGTCCGGCGCAGGTTTTATGTTGTTCATGCAGATGCTGACAATTCCAAACATCGTGATTGGTACGAAGGTTATGAAGGCTGCACCTATCACGACAGAGGCATTAATATTCTAGATCAAGGTCTTCTTTTCGGTTTTCCGGAGATAGTTAAAATGGGTAGTGACTTTCGTATCGGCCACACAGTTTTGAAACGTCGAGTTATTCCAGTACCTCCTGTGCTGAAAACCTCTGTCAAGTAATGTATTTGGGCCAGTTGTTCGACATCTTCGCTGCCAGCTGGTTAAATTCACAGCTATGAAGAGCTTTACCAACCTGATACTCCCTACGTTCCTAATGTAGATGGCGCAATTATCGAGAGAATGTTGCCCTTCAAAATTCAGTCTGTATCCTCAAGTGCACGAATACAGACCAGGAGTAGGATAAGGACAGTTCTAAGGACGTCAAATAATCATTTGTTTCAAAAGATAGTTCCTGCGAGGGTCAAAAGCTGTCAGCTGGAGATTAATGCACTACATGACACGCTTACACATTCACAAGCATTGTCTGCTTAAATTTACGCTCAGAAATTGCAATACCGGTCCAGTTCAGCAGTAACATGTAACCCTTTTCAAAGTAGACACACAAGGTGTCGGTGACTGCGAAAATTTCTGATGGACGCAAGTGCGAAGCACGTGCCACACTGGACGTTTTATTTACAATTAATTTACTTTCTAAGGGTTGTGAGAACCCCCGAGTATTGTTGCACAATATCGTAACCAAGAAAAAGGATCTCTCAAGCATATAGCACATGGTCCGTAGGGGATACCCAGAAAGTAGACTAACTCACCCCCCAGCTTCCAAGAATGTCCACTAAAACAGCTGGCAATGGACCCCCACAAAAATCAGCGGGGAAATCACTCCAAATCAAGCTTATGTGAGGACAATCTACATAAATTCGCAGCGAATGAGATATTGGCATTGACTTCTGTAATCCAATCGGCCCCCGAAATAAAGAGCTCCAAACTCGTTTCTTTGTACAGACGTGGAGCATCTCCTATGCTTCAGGTCAAGCTCAATTCCGGCTCACAACCAGGGATAGATTGGGAAACAGCAGATGATTAAACACGCAGGTATTCACTGCTACAGCAGATGATTTTTGTCGTACATAATAAACATGGCTCCAGAGGCTGCAGCCATCTTCGAACGCCACCCGGCTAGTAGAAATGTTCGAACTGTATTGATTAGCAACAGCTTCCGCTCGATGTCGTCTACCTAACCAAATCAAGCGTGCCTCTCGCCATACTCGCTGATGAGAAACTGTTCAGCTTTATTGAGCTACTATCTCAATGTCAAGCATTCGACTTGAAGCATAAATCTGAGATGGAACAGTTCGCAGAAACTTCCCAAAAGAACTGATGTGGTTGTAAACATCCACCTGCTCCAAAGAATTCAACAAATTGTAACCATCAGCTAACTCAAAATTTTCCACTTTTGGTTCCTGTGATTGATAATCGAACTCCACGTCCTCTTCATCACACATTTCAAGCACGCCGTTGCCCAATGATAGATCGTCTGGAAACCCCGTATAATTCTGCTCTTTTAAGTGGACAGCCTTTGGACTAGGTAAACTCTCCAACCATGTCAACACGGTAATCCGAGATGCTTCCATGCGCATGGCAGTTTCCTTGTCGATCTCCAACGCCCCCTCATCTAAATAAATCAACCCCATATGAATTAGCACTTGACTTATTCGTAATATTCAAAATCATTAAAAGGCACATTAAGCTCCCACGACAGACAACGAATTCATCACAGCCAGAGAATAGAAAAAGAAAATGACTTTCAGAATTGTGATGCAACGCATGAACTAGCATAGTCCCCGTATTAACTTCTCAGTATTAGCCGGGGAATTCTTACTAAAATTCCATTTAAAAAATAAGAACTGGTAAAGTCTAATAACTTGTAAGAAAATTTCGAAAGCATGTAGACGAGGAGCACTGTTAACACACACACACACACCTTCGTCTGCGATCCGTTGCACATGTCGGGGCGGTAAGCGTGCTGCAGATGGACTCGGCATAATTTGAGTACCCGTGCTATGATCTCTTCCATTGTAATCGTTAATCCCTATCGGCACTTCCAATATCTCACAATCCCGGGTACTCTCCCGTCGTGTATCTTCAACACCAACTTTAGGACGACCATTCACTGTCTTGGCCAAGTCCGACTTGCTAGGAGCTATCTTGTTACTTGATAGTATTGGGCTCACCAAGACTCTTGCCCATTTCATGTTCAGTTTTGGTCGAAGTTGCCCTGGGCACAACGCGTTGAAGCATAAGGTAGTCTTGGCGAACCTTGCATCCTCATCTTCATCTTCGATAATGCTAGCTTTAGCTTTTGGTAAGTCATACTCACCAGGCACCGCCTCTGTGTCCCTTACAGCAGGCGATGTAGGAATAGGACCCTGCACAAATGAAAATTTTAGATTGATTTCACTGAAAGCTATATGATAACGAGTTGTTTACCAAAACATCCAAAGAGCTATCCAAAATTTGAGATGCGTCCATCGGCTATACTCCTATGCAGTGACTACAGCGCACAACTACCCCGGAATAGACTAGGTATTTCTTCGGGACATCCACTAGACAAGTAGTCCTCTAAAACTCTAAAACGAATCATCCGGCTTGTGTTTAACTCAGTCGCAAACTCCATAACTAGTATTGAAATCACAAATATGAACGAAAGATGTGAACAGTTTGTTATGTGACGTGAACGGAGATACTTCATCGAGATGAAATGGAAATGCAAAAGGTCTGGGCTGTATGATGGAATAAGGAATCAAAGGAAGACGAAAATACTGGGAGTTGGTCCAACCTGTGACAAATCAGCAGCAGCTTCCTCGTGTTGTTGATGGCGGACTGAAAGACACCCCCCTTCCGTTCCAGACCGTCTCTTCTCAGCTCTCTCCAGCTTCTTCTTCTCGTGCAATGCAGCCAGTTCTTTCAAAATCGACTTAATTTCGCAAGAGAACTGATGCTGATGATCAGCATCAGCATCCAAACCAAAACAACTCTTATCAATCTTCTCTCGTACCAAACCCTTGCTGGACATGCTCGACTCGTGCACATCATTTCGTTGGAAATTTCGGAAGTGAAAAACGAGAGGCAAACAAGCTGATCCTGCTTTGTAGACAGGATATGCATCAGCCGGCGACGGCTCACACGCAGGGGGGGTATCACAACTATCTTGGACTAGAGGCGGCGTAATAGAAAACTCTTCTGTGTCCCAGTTCGAATTCCCTTCACCCCGCCACAACAGAATCAGCTTTTCCTGTAAACACATTGCGCATATACCACCCCCCGGTTGTGCCCCAATGTGCCTTTCACACATGGTAACATCCACTGCGCACGCTTTATCCTCCATCCCCATAGCTCCTATCACATGATCCGCTGCACTAAGATGTTCAAAATATACTTCCTATCCAGACAGTGTCGACACGAGCATCAGGCCGCAACTGCTACAGGTCAGCCAAGGATCCTTCTACTTCTATCCACGTTCTTATCTGTGACAAAAATCCTTCGTAT
This sequence comes from Physcomitrellopsis africana, assembly GCA_036785485.1. Classification (NCBI taxonomy): domain Eukaryota; kingdom Viridiplantae; phylum Streptophyta; class Bryopsida; order Funariales; family Funariaceae; genus Physcomitrellopsis; species Physcomitrellopsis africana. The sequence continues at coordinate 221,503 of JAWRVF010000398.1, read as the reverse complement.
CCATGAACCTAAAATTATCTTCATGTAACACTAGACAGAGTAGACTATCGTAGCACCTTACCCCCTCAACCTCCAAGTGCACCCAGAAGATAGCCAGGGCCAAATACCTACTTCAGCTATGCGCATGACACTCCATACCATACGCACACTGCAAGATGGCTGGATTCGAGCTAAAACTAAGAGACCCGTGGACCAAAGCAGAGTAACTCTCGGTCGAGGTCAAGGATGACCATTTAGATTTCAGAACTATACAAGGACTATCGAGAAGTTAAAGCAAATACTGCCCGAACACTTCAGCAGCATAAGCAAACTTATGTACAAATGTGCAGTCACCTAGAATCGAGGAGACACTAACTATGCACACGATTTTCCAACACGGAGTTCCGTGCGTGCAGCCCACAGGATTCGACCTGCGAAAATTCGCAACAATAGCGGAGGAGATGTGGAAGAGAAATGAGCGTTACAGCTCCTGCGTGTCAAAGGTGAAAAACGAATCCTGGTCGCAATCTTGATATAAAACAAGAATACGCAGCCTTGACAAAGACAAGCAACGATATGCTGGGCAACGAACTTGCTGCGTGTTTCATGTTTCCCCACGATGAAAGATGATCTTCTTCAGATACGCGATTGATCAGCGTGATTGGGAAGTACATCAACAACAGCAGAGTCTTATCAGCTCAGCGAAGACAATTTCCACACGAAACCACTTCACAAAAGAAGCTTGGACAGTGAAAACCCCGACACGCACGAAGATGGAGAGAGCGACACTGGAGAGGACATGTACAGCTCCTCCATGGAACACTCTGCAAGACACCAGCAACCTTGCGCTTAACTTAATCTTCAATGGCTAACTTAGGGAATCCTCGCCAAACTTGCAGCAAATCCTCGCAATCCTCGCAATCCTCGCAAATCCAACACGGGAGAAAATCAATGAGGAAGACCTATATTTCACGTGCTGTAAGAACTCAATTTACCACTTCAGACACACCAGTCACAGCCATGAATGCAGTAAAAGCCGAACAACAAGCTGCTCGTCGGGACAGACTCCACCCTATCCCTCGCTCCTCAGTCGTCACCATATCAACAGTGGACAACCGCGCAGCCTTTTTCCTCCTCCATCTAGGATCCGTGGTCCCTACGTCCCGGCTCTCATCCTCGCTCATTCATCCCCTACAACGACTTCTTCAACCTCCCTCTAGCCTAACATACATCTCTCGACTAATCTCAGTCGGAGACGCAACCCAACTAAAATAATTCCGCATTACAAACCTCCATCACCAGAAAACTCCTGGAAAACTCCTCTAGAACATTGTCTTACGATAAACTCCATACACGAGTCGCCTCCGGAAATTCTTCGGGAATGCTTGGAAAAAACTCTACGCCAAGCCTAGACAAGCCATGACTTGGTCGCAGGGCGTAGCAGGAAAGCTGGTACAAGAAATGTACCTGCTGACAGGAAGGATAAACTGGAGAACGAGGTCCTCAGGTAAGAATGGAGCCCTCTCTCTCGTAAAAATTATTAAAAATGGAGTGGACTGTTACCAGTGCAGCGCTTGTGTCGAGAGCAATCAAGCGGATCCCTGGCATTCCGAGTGCAGACCTTTTTCCTCTCTTTTTCCTTTCTCTGATGAGGCTACACTATTCTCACGCGTGTAGCTGCAATAGATCCGTGAACGGACGATCCTATTTCGATGCAGGCTAGGCAAGATACAGATCCTAAACAGAGTGGAAGTGACGAGGGAAAGGGCAGATGCGCAGAGAATATCAGGCCCCGCATCGTGGTCTGCGGGCATCTGCCACGTGTCCTCCATCGCCCGCGTTCGGACTCCCCAGGTGACCCCCTTGCCCTGGATTTTCATCCATCCTTGACTTCTCGGTCGTGACGGTCTTGTCGTGTACATTTATTCTTTCATTCATTCATTCGCTTGGACCTCTTTCCCGATCATAGGACCTTTCCTTCTTGCTGGATGCCTTGGGACCATGGAAAATAAAGGAAACAAGTTGAATTCTATATTGGACTTAGGGTTGCCCTTCAGAATGACTGTTTTGGTTTCCCTTCTTCTTGCATAAGTGCCCATGTGTGTTGATCCAGTTCTTGTACCTATTCCTAACATTGCAAACTCAACCTGCATTTCAGATATTCTTTGTATTTTTCAGTATATTGGTGTTCTACAGCTTTATGGGTCTTGTTGAATTTATCTTCTTGGTCAAGAGTTGGTCAAGAGTCTCATGTTCATTTTAAATGCACAAAAAAAAAAAAAAAAAAAAAAAACATACTTTTAGTGTTTGTATCAGTACTCCAGTACACTACTTCCAATAGGGTTTTTGTGTTAGTGTATTCTGATAACATAGGCAAAGGAGCCAGAACAAATTCATGGCCCCTGTGGTGTACCATAGAATATAGGTCTTCACTATTTGGTAGGTCCTGCTGATCCATGCAAAGCAAAATGTGATTCCCATAGCCCTAATTTCACACCACAACATCAAAACTTCAGAAGTCACTTTCCATGACCACTGCGTCTTCCATCAGTTTAGATACTTGTTCACACTGCTCTCCTCACTCCCCAAAATAATAGGATAAAAAAACTCAGTTGGGTACATCCACTGCTGAGCAGCAAAGAATGAGACTGCTTGGAGCCCAAGTAGCCATTGAATGAAGTCCACATAAAGTCACAGAGTTAGAAAATCAGGACTTCAGTACAAAGTCATGAAGACCAGAGTACAAGGGACAGAGTGGGCAACAAGACTCATCCTCTTCTCACATGTAAACCACAAGCACATCATCCAAAAGATGCATGCAAAAGGATCATCCAAAAAGGGGAATGGATAGATTGGGTCAAAGGAAACTAGGAAAGGGGGGATGGGACTTTTGACCCAAGTGATGGGGGCAATACCTTTGGGGAAAAAATTAGGGTTTAAAAAGGAGAAAGGAAGTGGTCTGGAAAATGGAGTAGGTTTGTCCTAGTGAGCCTTGGCCTTGACAGGCTACCATGATTGTTTTAACTCTCACAGAACCCTTTCTTTATTAAGGGCTGAGAGTGTTGCTCATGGTCCCAATTGAAAAACATGACCCTTGACAATCCCTCTTGGGCTCTAACATAGGAGGCATATCCTCATCCTCCTCCACCTCACATTGGAGGACATCAGGATACATTCACAATACAGAGTGGAGCATGGAGTTGGTCTGAGAGTTCTGGTGTGGAATGGCAAGGCTGTGGAGAGGTGTATAGTTTATTCATCCCCATTAAAACCAGCATCTGTTTGAGCCCTAACTTGTTTGCTTATGAAACTCTTGAATAGTTTGAATGTAAACCACAACTTGCTAATTTGAGAAACTCTTCAGTGATGGACTACATAAATACATACATGCATGCACATGCGTATATATACATATATATATATATATATGAAAATCATTATCTGATCATGTTAAATTGTTTTGTATGTGTTTCAAATACAACTTTTTTTATTTATTTCTTCATGATAGATGTGAGGAACAATTAGATAGATTTACAACATCTTTTAATGTATTAAAAAATGAATATTTTAATTATATTTAACTTTATTTTAATTTAATATTTTAATAATAAATAATAAATATATTTATAGATTGTAATAGTTTTATAAATTTTATTTTAATCCAATTCACTACATCTAATTAAATTTAAATAAAAATTTATAAAAATTAATATAGTAATTAAAAAAATTAACTCATTTATTTTTCTTTCTTTTTCTTTCATTTCTTTCTAAGTACTATTTGTAATGAATATGCATATATGTGTATCTTAGAAGATTTATTCTTATACTTCAACTAATACCAAAGTAACTACAAGGGACATGTAAATAATATCTTTAGTTGTATTGTTGTGTAATAAAAATTTATATGTTAAATATCAATATAAAATATTATATTATTTGTATTATTTTCTTAAACAATTCAAGTAAAGATCATAAAAATTTAAAATATTGATCACAATTTCTTTTATATTTTCCAATTTCTAAATAGAAAAGTTAAATATATAAAAAAATAAAAAAATAAAATCGTCAACAAAATAGCTATTTAACTAAGCTAAAAAGCTAAATTATAACATTTAAAAATTAATCAAATTTCGATTAATTAGCTAATAATTTCTAAAATAATTAGAAACTTTATTATTTCTTGAAAATGATTTATAGTTAGTAATTTTTATTTTATTTTAGTTTTTTTTTCTTTAGAAAATTTTAAAATATTATAAAATAAAAAATAAAAAATATTTTTTACAAGATAAAATCATACTTGAGATCAACTAAAAAAAACTAAAAAATTAAAATGAAGAGTAATTTGAAGTTTAAATTGAATCTACTATAAAATATATATGATCATAAATATTTATTTAATTTTGATTAAATATTTCATACACTTAAAATCAATCGAATTTTTAAATTTTTCTACATAAGAATTAATGTCAATATTTCTTATCAAATAATTTATTTGTAAGTAATTTATGACATTTAATTATGGAAACCACTAGGTGGACACCCTCCTTTTATTGTGTGGACACATCCCATGCCAAGCACCCTTGCATACACATCTTTATAAAAAATAAATAATTTTAATTTTCATATGATATTTTTATTTATTTATTTGATGTTAAAAAAAATAATAATAATAAAATATAATATTTTATATTTTTACTATTCAAATAATTAATATAAGAAAGATTTGCAAGAATAAAAGAATTAAAGTCTAAGATAATATGAAGCTATAGAATACAAATGAATAAGGGTATATTAAATTTTGGTATTAAAGTAATAATTATAACAAAAAACTTAATTTAAGAATCATGATTTAATATCAAAACTAGTTATATTTTACAAAGTTGTGTATATAGAGGTGTGTGGCACAAAAGATGTGCATTAAGTAAAAAGAATGTATCCACTTAGAAGTTTCGTTATATATATATATATATATATATATATATATACTTAAAATTTTTTTAAAAAAATTAATTTTGAATTTTTTGATAAATTTATTTTTATTTGAATATTTATAAGATAAAAAAATCTCAAGATAAATTTTTTCATGTCAAAAAAGGTTAAAAAAAGTTGACAATTTAGAAATTTAATTTTTTATTTATATAGTTATATATTTTTTAAATATGTATGTCATATTTTTTAAAATAATTTAAATTTGTGAGCCGATATTTTTTGAATTTGGTATCAATTAATTTAATTTTAAAATAAAATTAACAACCATAAGAATTATATTATATCCATAAAATTATAAATCTTTATTTCAAAATCTAGTGTGAATTTCTTTTAAACTTTTTGATCTAATAATCTTTTTTTTAAAAAATATTTAAATCAATAAATAATTTTTACTTAATTTTAAATAATTTTTATATATTACTTTATTATTTTAATATTTTATATTTGGTCACAAAATCCTTATTAAGATTTTTATTTCATTATTTTATTTTTGAAATTATCTTTTAGAGCCAATACCAAGCGTATTAAAGTACTCTTTAAAAAAATTAATTTTTTTCACTAATTAATTTTAATAGAATTTTTAAAAAAAATTTATAGTTACCAAACTATTATTTAATATTATTTCTCTTTTCTTTTCTTACATCTTATTGTAGTTATTTTGATAAAAAATTAATTATATTATATTACTTTTATTTTTATATTTTAATAGTTATCTTTGAAAAAATATATTAATTAAAAATATATCTGAATGATTTTAGTTTTATAAACTCAAGTACAAAAAACATAGCAGCAAAGTCTTTATGAATTTATTATTACTAAAATAATTTCTTTATCAATAAATAAACTTTTGATGTTATTCATTTCCAAGTTTTTATTTTTATTTTTATTTTCATGATTCTAAACCATAGAATATGTTTTTTTCTTAATAATAGTAATTAGTATTTTAAACTTTTATATCATTCTCAAAAAATATACTATTTGAATTAAGATTAAGAGTATTTTAAAATAAGATCTTTTTAATTTCATTTATAACTTAATGTCTTATTTTTATTATTTTTATAGATATCTTATGTACCAAACAATATAATATATATAAATTATATTATTTGATTTAATTTTAGTAATTCTAAAGGCAAAATTAATATTAAATTAAATATTTAAAAGTTATAATTAAATAAATTTAGAATAGATTTATTTTTATAAATATCAATATTTATTCATTGTATAAATTATTATATATAGATCAAGTATAAAATACAAAGAATTTGAAAGAACCAATATTTGTAACTAATTTTAGTTTTTTATCTAATACAATCTATTCTTTGAAGATAATCTAAAGTTTTGTGTGTGAAATGCTTATGGCATATTTGTAAAAAATTTAAAGTTATTCTTCTTAGCTTATATATTATCTTTAAAGCATTAATTTTAATCTTTATACATTAAGCTCTTTGGAAAAAATTATGGTTTTTTTATCAAAATATTTATAAATTTTTAATACTCTAACTCAATTTTTGTCTATTATGATTCCTTTCTTTGTACAATATAAAGCCAATTATCTCTTAAACTAAGTTTTAGGTAGTATTAATAGTATTTTTAGAGATTATTCCAGAAGACATTTATAATCCTTTGTTTTTTACACTTTTAAAATTTTTATGCACATGTTTACTTTAAAGAAATAAAATTGATTTGGAATTCAAGTATCCATTTTTATTTATTTAGTGAGTATAACTAGTGCAAATCTTCAATGATTTTATATTAGCTTTGGTAATTTATTTATTTATTTTCCAACTTAAAAAATACATAAATAAAATAATAGAAACATCACATAAGAAACATATTAGAATACATATTTTTTTAAAATTACACCCGTTTTTGCAATAATCTTTTTTTTGATTTTGCAGCAACTTTAGATTGGTTGAAACAAATCAGCTTTGTTGTTTTGTATAGAATTATACCAAGGTTTTAGTTACAAAGACCTTATGCAGCTAAAACTCTCCTTAGACTAAAGACATGTTTCTAAACTAGAGCTTCAACAACGTTCATGGTCACTTTTGTATTTATATTCTTTATTTTTTAAAATTTTAAGTATAAAGATAATAAATTACATTGTAGATGAAAATTTCCTTAATAAAAAATTAATTTTTTTATATATTTTTTTTTTATATTTTTTATCTAAAATCTTAAATAATTATTTTAAATATACATTTTTTATAACAAGAAAATTTTATATTTGAAAAAACTGATTCAATATTTAAAATATATTTTTTATTAAGAAATATTTAATATAGGCTTGCACAAAATATAAAAATAAAATAAATTGTTTTTCTAAAACTTTCTAAATTTTTCTCAATAGAGAGCAAAGCCAAGGATACTCGTAATTTTATTAATAACAAATCACTATTATTAAGTAAGTAAGGTAGTCTATACAAAACAAACAAATAAAATAAAACTTGTGAATAATAAAATAAATAATCATAGAATAATTTTTATTTTTTGATTATTTATCAAATATTTTTTTCTAAAGGCTTCATCATTTGTATCACTAATTCATAGTTGTTTGCAAAACAACTAAATATGTTGCAACTCTTAATGTGTTAGATGGTGAAGACATTAAAATATTTATAAATTTATAACATTTTCAACTTAAAATGTAAAAATATATAAAAACTTATGTATCCTATATTATTCAATTTATAATTACATAGAAAAAAAAGTCTTAATGGTCTTTCAAAAGATATTGCAAATTTTATTTTAAAACATTCATTTCAATATTGCTATATATGAATTAAAAAATAAAAAAATATTAATTAGAAAAAATTTGAGATAAAATTTAAGAAGTTTATTTATTTTTAAAATATTGGTTGTTGTTGCTTTTACACCACAATTTGTTTTTCCACACTCTTTAGATTCAATTATCTATTAAAAGACTTTATTAATCAACTGCATATAAAAGAAGTTATTTAAGGATTGAATATGAATTATTGTCTTGATTTTGTAAACAAAGTTGAATTTTAAAATAATAATATAATTAATTATAAAACTACAGATAAAAAAGATGAAGAAGATATTTATTTTTTAGTAGTATTAAGACAAGTAAAATTGTAACTAAGATGCAAAGTATAGTCTTTGACAAAGCAATGATTTTTTTAAAAAACACAATAATTAAGATTATTATTTTAAATTTTATAATTAAATATAATTAAATAATAAAAAATACAAATTATTACTTCAATAATAATAAAGTATTCTATCTTATTACTATTAATATAAATTGTCTAAAAATAAATTATTTAGCTTTTAAATTAAATAATAAAATTAAAATGGATTGAATTTATATAAGATTAATATAATAACTTGAAGTTGAAAATTTATATATTAGCTTGCTTAATATAAGAAATAGGCTTTTAGACAATTTTTGTAAAGATGTGGTAAAAGAAGAAAATATATAGCTAAATTACACAAAACAAATAAATTCTAGTAGGAATGGGATGCAATATTAATCTTTGTAGAGTTGGCTATTAGATGATTTTTTTTCTTTTTTCTTTATTTTTATTTTTTTTATATAATATAATGACAAAAATTAAAAAATATGCAATTAAATTGAAGATGGTTAGGTAAAAAAGTTTCTTTTCTAAGATAAATAAGAAATGCAATAGCAATAAAGCAATGGATAGGCACAAAGATGAGACAAGAATTTAAATATCTAAGTTTTGACAAATTGTAACAACAAAATAATCATGTAGTAGAATACAAATTATTTACGCAATCCTATATATTTAAGTAAAGTAGATTTTATTGATATATTATTATAAAAATTTAAACATATTATCTTTCAAAAGACAAAATAAAATAAAATAAACAATCTCAAAATTATTTATAATTTGAATAAAACTATGTTGACATAAATTCAAATACTCCAAGAGATTTATAGTCACAATATATTGTGATTGTATAGTCTTAAAATTATCATTGTAAATTATGTAGGAGTTCAAAATGAATTTCTTAATTTTATTTAAAATTGATGTTTTATTAAATTAAATCATATATATATATATATATATATATATATATCTTTTAGATCAAGAAGGAGTCAAATATAATATTTAAAAAAAACAGATCAAATAAGAAATTATCAAACAATAAAATAATCAAATATAATATTTAAAAAAAACAGAAAAACATGGTCTACAATAAATAAATGGGATACCACAAAACACTTGCTTGGTACATGGAATGGACAAGATGAGGAACATTGAGCTTCACAATGACATGTGACCCCAAGCCAATGGAAAACATGTGCATTGCCAGCTCATCATGATCTTATTCTTTTTAAACTCTATCTCAATAATGTTGCGGAGAAAATCATGGTTCAGTCAGATTATATATATATATATATATATATATATATTTCTTTGCATGAAAAAAGTATTGTCTGGGTGTGCCAGCACACATGCTTGTGGAGGAACCCACCCCAAAACAAATGTGAGGATGTGCACACCAATTCCATGAATGGCAGGCCTGGTGGGGTTGATGGATGATGATCTGATACTCTAGTAATAATCAATACTTTATTCTTCCTGTTACATAGTGTGATATTTTAAGTTTTTTCTACTGCAAATTGCACTTTTGACCTCAAGAAGATGAAAGATTTAAGACTTGGCATCAATACATTTTCTAAGTCAGGTATTTAACAAAATAAATTTAAAAAATTAAGAATTTTTTTGAGGTGTATAATTTAATATTAATTAATTGCATGAGGTGTATATTTATGTAATTTATCCCTGTTATGATCAAATAATTATATATATTTTTAGATAATCTTGCTAACATTAACGAAGTTCTTGAAATATATATATATATATATATATATACATGCATATATACACATATATGTATATGTATAAGAAATAAATAATGGGAGGAGAAGTTTGTTTGCAGTATTAAAAAGACATACTATTTCATGTTTTTATATATATTAATCTATTTTTTGTGAATTTTTTAAAAGTGGTTTATTTAGATTATATTTATTTTTTATAGTATTTTTTCTAGTACATATTACATAAATAGTTGATAAATACCAAAGCAATCTTTTAGGAGAGGCAAATTACAATAAAAGATCATAAAATATTTAAGAATATATTTTTTCTATTTCACATAAAATTTTAAGAATAGTTAGTATTATAATTGTTATAAAAACTAAACTTTTAACTTATTGTTTATTAACTTTGTTATAAAGCTCAAATATTATTTTATTTTCATAGAAAGTTTGTTATAGACATATTGCAAACTATGGCTCCAGACATCTTTTTTAGCTCCTTATTATCTTCTAAAATAATTTAGATAAATGCAATTTTTTTAGTAGATAATTGAAAACATTTAAGACCTTATAGATTTCTGTATTGTTATTCAAATTTTTTGAAGAACCTTCTATGGTCATATCAAAGCTCTCATGATCATTTAGAAACATTTTATAGTCCAGTATAATTTTTTTTTGTTGAATATTCTTTAGACATGTAGAATAACTATTTTATCAAATTTGAGAATCATTATAAAAGTGTCCATAAGACCTAATTGCTACAGTATAATTAAAGAATAAAAATAAAAGACATTATAGTCTTATGACATAAGAAAATACTTTTAAAGTTTTTTTTTTAAAAAAAGTGAAATTACTTCTAATTTTGCATCTTTTAAACTATTCATATAGATTTACCTCCATGGAATTTATAGATATGTTTATTATAGCTACTATATTGGCTTAATTAAGATATTTTAGAAAATAGTTTAAACTTTGTTAGCAAGTTAAAAAAATAAATAGAATAAATAAAAATAAATTACTATTTTAAAAAATTATAAAAAAGATTAAAAAATAAAAAAAACTATAAATAAGTCTTATTTTATTACATATTATAGAATTTTATAGAAGAAATTACATTAGATGTTTTAATATTTAAATAATAATATTAGAAGAAATTTATATAGATTGGCACATATCAAATTATTATATTAACAAAACTTAGTAGTTATATGGAATATTAAGATGATCCAATATAAATAATCACAACTCAATTTAAACTTACATATAAAAAATAAATACGTTAATATACAAACTATTTGTATATTAGAGTGATTCAAATTATATTACAAAATGTATTGATTTGATTATAATTATATTTTAACACTTAAATTAATTTTTTAAAATATATTACTTTTATAAGAAATTATTTGATATAATATATAGTTAACTATGAATAGTTATTTTATAATTTTTAAGAATAAAATAAAATAAAATAAAATAAAAAATATTGTACACATCTAATGTTAAATAAATTGTAATAATAAAGATTATATACCAAACTAAAAAAATAATTTTTCATTATTATGTGATAAAACTCTTTAATTATAAGCTATTAGAAAGAAAATTTTAATGGATTAAAAAAAAAATTAAACCATTATATGGAATATTAAGATGATCCAATATAAATAATTACAACTCAATTTAAACTTACATATAAAAAATAAATACGTTTAAACCATTATATGGAATATTAAGATGATCCAATATAAATAATCATAACTCAATTTAAACTTACATATAAAAAATAAATACGTTAATATACAAACTATTTGAATACATAATATACGTTAATATATTATGGATTCAAAAAAAAATTAAATCATTGTAGAATATGAAATATCTTTATTAACAATAAACATGATTATTTATCTAAAATTAAATTTATATAAAAGCTATCTCAATAGTTGTATTAAAATTATAAATGCATTAAGAAAGTTAACAGAAAAAAAATACTATATAAAATAATAAGACCAAAATATTCTAAGGTATTAAAATATACTTCTAAATCAATACTAGTATTAATACATATAGATCTAAAACAAATTATATATAAATAAATATATAAATATATAATTTAATAAGATTTTATTCTAGTTAAATTTTTTAAAGGCCTAAACTCAAACCAAGACAAGGAATACCTTAGTTTTGCAAGTATTAAATTTGGACCAATTTAAATGTTGTTTTATTTGTTGTCTTATCCCTAATCTTGCTTTTAGTCTTGTTTCTAGTATAATTTTTTGGTTTCTTTAGTTATTCTTAAGATATATGTATATATATATATATATATATATATATATATATATTATAATAACTTTTTGTAAGATTGGTTCTTTACTAATGTTTGTTTTAATCTAATAAAAAATAAATTCAATTAAATAATGCCAAGATGTTGCCAATTAGACAAATTTGCTTTTTAAAAGTGATTTTAAAGCTTAGTCAAATATAAAGTATTTATTTCTAAGATATTTTTTTATAATAAAGATAATGTTAGATTTTTTTTAATGGTTTTGCAACTTACAGTAATGTTGTTTATCAAACATATCCACTTAGAAGAAAGAAAAAATGACTTAATTGTTCTATAAATAAAATAAAATAAAATCTTATTTTTTTATCCAATAGCTTCTGCTTTATTCCAATTAAGAATCTTATTATTTAGAAGTAACTTCTTTGTTCACCTTTATATATATATATATATATATATATATATATTTGTAATGGTACTATCTTCACATCTTTGGTTCTAAATTTATATTGGTCTCCTTTGATTTCTATGCAATTTGATACTAACAAAATAAAAAATAAAAAATATAAACTACACAAAAAAGTATTAAGTAATTTTTATCTAATCTTATACTAGAATTAAATTTTTGCTTTTTCATCTTTTTACATAGATTTAATTTAATAGACACCTTCCTTAAAAATCCAATTGGTGGCCTAAAGACATTAATTTTATCAATTGGTTCTTTATTTTTTCTTCTTTTAGATACTACAAATTACAAAAAAAAAAAAAAAAGTACAAGACATTAATTATTTCATCTACTATTTAGAATTTTAACTTGGATTAATTTATGTATTATCAAAGATCCATTATATTAGTTACTTAACATCCAATTAGAACTACTAAAATTTTAATTACAAAATTAATATTAAAACACATTATCAATTAAAAAAATATAATTACTTCTTTTGATTAAGAATTCAAGTAGGATTATATATATGCACATAATTTATAACATAAATTTAATATAAGAAAAATGATATATCAACTTTGAAAATTAGTACAATTAGTTGAAATTTCTTTAAATTAAGAATACCATAATTTGATAGTAATATATATATATATATATATATATATATATTTTTTTTTTTCAATTTTCTTACTAAATTAGTTATTATTTGGCTATTTGTAGAACTACTTTCTATCAGTAATATTAATTTTTATCAAATATGTGTAGTTGAATCCATTTTGATTTTAAAATGATAAAATATAAACAATGATAATTGCCTACTATGCTGTAAAATTTATAATAATTGTAATTTTATATTATTTTTTATATACTATAATTATTATTTTTAAAATCAAAATCAAAATGAAAATTAATGATTTATGTCAACTTAATTTGTTATAAAATAAAATGTTATTTTTTTTTATTATTTTAATTTAAATAAGCACATTTAGAATATAAATAAATAAATAAATAAGTAAGAGATTTATACCGTGGCAAGATTTTTTTTTTATTGATATCAAATTTTCATGCCTATATTACATACAAACAATTTGTATTGCATACCAACCATTTGTATTACATATAAACCACTTTTTATGCCTATATTATATACAACTTGATGAAAGGTTTGAATGTCATATAGTTTGATAATTTTATTAGCTGTAATTTATTTTAAATAACTTAACTACTCATTATTTTAAATAACTTAACTACTATTTATGATATTTTCTATATTTTATTTTATTATTAGAGATTATTTCTTTTTATATATCAATAATTAACTTTGTAATAAAACTAATAAGTTTATACTAGTGTGTATATATATATATATATATATATATATATACATATATATTTATAAAACATATAAATAAAAATATGCCAATATATTAAAGAAGTAAAGTTGATTTGATATTATGCTAGTCAAGAATGATTTAAAATTATTATATTCTAAAGATGATTTTTTTTTTTTTTTTTTTAATATTTTAAAGAATATTTATGGTTATTAAATAATAAATTTTAATATTCAAGGAAATTCTTAAACTTTTTATTGTAAAAAAGTTGAAGTGAAATAATTGATCATGTTTTTATTATATTTTGAAAATATCAAGGCATAATGTCAATGACCAAATTTTAATAACTCTGATAAAAATCAAAAGTGGCATTTATTATATGACATTAAGTATCTTGAAAACTTTATAATTATAATAATATTGAATTTGAATAAATAATAAAAAATTAATACTAATAAAAATATTTTTAAATTATAAAATATTATTACATATATCCATTAATTTATTGCATTGATGATGATAGTAGGAGATTTTAAAAGAATACAAATTAAGTTTTTTATACATACTATTTAAGAAGTTTTGGCATGGCTAGTGATTTTCTTGTTAATATTAAAAAATAGTTTAAATTATTCTTTGAACTAATTTTATGATTAAATCAATAAATTAATAAAATAATAATATTTTTTTATTTAATTTAAATTCATAGATTGATCACAAAAATAAAAGTATAAAAATTTAAATTTATTACTTTAAAAATAAATATAATAAAAATTATATTTAATATTAAAAATATAAATAAACTGTTATGAATATATACTATGGAGGTTCACAAAACCTTTTAGAACATTCTAAAGGTTCTTGAGTTAATGAAAGTTGGTTGAGAAGCTTCCTAGTTGGTGAAAGTAACTTGAGAAGCTTCTAATTTAATAGAAATTACTTAAGAAGTATCTTAGACAAGGATATATACGGGAGTCGAGGTTGAAGAGTTCTTCAGTCTTGATAATGAATCTCTTGGAGTTTTAGCTTACATTTCTTGGTATTGTTTGCATATTCATTTGGTTAATTCAAATTCTTGTTAATTTGTTCTTTAAACCTTCTTCTAGTTCAAGTCTCTTGCTCTATATTCTTATGTCCTTGATTATAGTTTGTCAAGATTGATCTTATTTTTAATATCAAAGTTAGATTCTTTTTGTCAAAGAGTAGACTACATCTCTTCTTGAAGATATACCAACACTTTAGAGGTTGTGGATTACTCTTCTCTAAATTGATATTTTCTTTATCAGGATATTGGAGCTTTATCTTTCATATGAAACAGTGGATCACTCCTCTCTTTGAAGGTCTTAAAGCATTTTAGAGTTTGCTATTTATCCTCTTCTAAACTGATATTGTCTTCTTACGGTTTATTTTTTTATTTTTTTATTTTATTTATTTTATTTTTTATTTAATGGCTAGAGATCAAAATATTAGTATGATCAAATCTTCCAAGTCCAAGTTAGATGCCATTATAAGTGTTTTTATTACATTATCTACTATGATTGCGGAGATTAAAGGGATTATTATAAAACTTCACAACAATGCAATATTTAGAGTATTACAATCTAGATTGCATCTATTTTCAACTTTTATACTTGAGGATGCAATACTACCTATACTACGTCAAGAAAATCTATCTATTTAGTAATATAAAGAACTCGAGTTAATCTTTTGGAAAAATATGATGGTATAGATTTAAAGTTACAAAGATTTATCAACCAAATTTGATTACTAATGGTTTTACAACTTGATACTTATCCGCTAAAAGAATCACAGATCAAATTGGTTGGCATCTTGCTTATGGAGTAAGCATTATCATGATGTTTCTTAGTTTGAAAAGAGATCACCAATTTTGAGCAACTTTGAAGTTTTCATGAAAGCATTTAGAGAACATGATAAGGCTTCTTAAATAATAGCTAAGATCCAAGCATTGCATCAAAGGATATGCTTTATATTACTTTGTACATCCAATTTTAGGCAATTAGTATGCGACATCAATTAAAATAAAGAAGCCTTAATGAGCCAATTCTATTGAAGACTAAAAAATAATATAAAAGATTTATTATTGTTGCTTTTGGATCCACAATTGCTCAATGAAGCTATTAGCTAAGTTATAAAATATCATAATCGATTATTTTAACATCATCAAGATTAATATTCATAAGCTTGAGCAAGACAACACACAATCCGATATAATCCTGCTATATTGACAAGCATTATAAATTCACATTCAGAAATAGAAGATATACAACTTGATGTAATATATTTTAAACCTCTTAGTCCACAAGAAAAGAAATGTTGGATGGAAGAATGTCTATGCTTGTATTGTAGTGAAGAATGCCATAAGATTAGTAATTTTTTGAAGAAACAAAATTGACATATCACTAGAACGAAGAGTTCATATAGAGATAATAGATGGACAATCTTTATTCTCTGGTAGTATCACCCATGAAACCATACTAATAGAAGTGATATTCAAAGATCATAGCAACCAAATTATATTTAATGTTATTAAGATCCCTTCAAATCTTGTTATTCTTGGACTTTCTTAATTGCAAAAATATAATTCATCTACAGATTGGAGGATACAAAGAATAATATTTCCAATAGAAATCCCTACAAGAAAACTTTGCAATAAGTCACAAGTTGTTAAACCATTATTTATTAGAGCAAGGACTTTTATAAGATTAATCAAAGAAGATATACCATTTGTTATTTATATAATTCCAATTAAAGAAGATATGACTTCATTGACAAATATTCTACAGTAATATAATAAATTTCAAGATGTTTTTTAGAAAAAAAATATTGATGTACTATCAAAGTACCTATGATTGTGCCATAGATCTTCAACAAAGAATGTAATCACTTTTTGGCCCAATTTATAATCTTTTTCAATATAAGCTTTTAGCTTTGAAGGATTATATTGATAAAAACCTTGAAAAGAACTTCATCAATCATTCAAAATCTGTAGCAAGGGTATCTATACTCTTTGTAAACAAGAAGGATGGTTTGTTGCATATGTGTGTTGATTATTGGAGATTGAATAAGATAATGGTAAAAAATTGTTATCTACTACCATTAATCTCATAATTTTTGGAACAACTTGATGAAATCAAGATCTATATCAAAATAGATCTTTGTAGAGCATACAACTTGGTACAAATTAAAGTTATATCTTGTAAAATAAAATTACAATAAATTAAATAAAGTTGATATTACAAAAGTTACAAGATACAAGTTTGTTGGCTAAGCTAGAGAAATACATATTTCATCAATCAAAGATAAGATTTTTGGAATACATCATATCTATTGAGAGTTTAATGATGGATCCCAAGAAAGTAGAGGCGGTTATATAATGGGCTATTTCAAAGACTCTGAGAGATGTATAATGTTTTTTTAGATTTGCTAATTTCTATTGGATTTTCATCAAAAATTACTCTCAAGTTGCTGCTCTTTTTATTTGATTGACATGCAAAGACAAGTTGGAATGAAGGCTTCAAGCAAAGAAGGCATTCCAAGACCTCAAGATGGTATTTATTACAGTTCTAATCTTCATGCATCTAGACTTTATAAAAGAATATTACATCGAAACCAATCTTTTAAATTTTATTCTAGGGACTATACTTTTCATAAATAGATATAGATGATAAATTCTATCTCATTATATTTTATTCTCAAATTTTTTTTGTCGTCGTTATATGTCGTGAAGTCTTGCTTAAAAATGTCCTAGGCACCTAGCTGTAAAAGATAAAAAAGAAATAATAACAACAAGTCCTAACACCTCTAATAGAATTATATAAAACTTCCAATTAAAGACTAACAAGTATGTTTCAATTGTTAAAAAGTTTAATTATATTTTTAATTAATTATAAAAAAATACGCAAAAAAAATTCTAAATAATTAATAAAAAAGTCATAATAAAATAATAAAGAAATCTTAAAGAAATATTAATATTAATCTAAAGAAATATTAAAATAAAAATTTCTTTTAAATATTAAAAATAAAAATTATAATCAAATCCTAACCAAATTTTAATCAAATTTTAATCAAATCCTATTCAAATCCTATTCAAATCTTAGTTAAACCTTATTCAAATCCAAGTCAAATTGTAGTCAAATCCTTTTTAAATCCTATTCAAATCCTAGTCAAATCTTATTCAAATGCAAGTCAAATTGTAGTCAAACCCTTTTCAAATCTTATTCAAATCCTAGTCAAATCCTATTCATATCTTGTTCAAATCTTAATCAAATCCTAATAAAATCTTTTTCAAATTTTAATCAAATTCTATTCAAATCCTATTCAAATTTCTATTCAAATCTTCACCAAATTCTACTCAAATCTTAATCAAATTCTTAATCCTATTTAAATCTTAATGAAATCATAACCAAATCTTAAATAAATTTGAATCAAACCTTAATCAAATTTGAACCAATTCCTATTCAAATCCTATTCAAATCTTAATTAAATTCTAATCAAATTTTGATAAAATCTTGATTAAATCCTAATAATTCTAGTTAAATTTTAATCAAATTTTAGTCAAATTCTAATCAAATCTTAATCAAATTTTAATCAAATTCTAATTAAATTGTATTCAAATCATATTCAAATCCTAACCAAATCTTATTCAAATCCTGGTGAAATTTTAATCAAACTTTAGTCAAATCTTAATCAAATCCCAAATGAATCCTAATAAATGTCACGAACATATACATAGTTACCTATATGATCAGATAGAACTAGATAAAAGAAGGTAAAAGTAGGTTAATTCCATAATATCTTTAGAGAAACTTCCTAGAAATTTTATAGATGCTGCTTTGACTTTATAAGTGTCCATAGTAGACTTTTGGATTAGAAACTTGGTCAATAAGTTAGCCACATGTCGCACATGTTGGTAGGAAGTGAAGATGTAGAGATGGTTGGAGCTGCGTCAATATCTACACCAAACCATGCTACCTCACTGATGATGGAGCACCGTTCAAACATTAGAGAACCAAAAATCAGTTTGCTTGAGAAGTTTGATGGCACAAGATCTAAAATTTGAGGATTCATCAATCAGGTACAACTGGTAATCAAACTTCAACCTCAGAGTTATCCTATGCAAGGATCTCAAGTTAGGTTTATTGGATCGTTACTTTCGGGCCCTGCCTTATCGTAGTTTTCATCTTTTCTTGAACGACGTGATCCAATATTGGATAATTTAGAGGCATTTCTTGCGGAATTTTGATCGATGTATGGAGAACATGATGCAATTCGTGTTACAACCAACAAGATTCGCATCCTACGACAAGGCAATCGATCAGTGTCATTATACACTTCACAATTTTGACAACTAGCGACCGACATCAAGTGGGACGATGCTGCACTCATCACTCAATTTCTCTACGGATTACAATATGAGGTAAAAAAGTTAATGCTCAATTTACCCGATCCTCAGACATTGAGTCAAGCAATTGATTTTGCTGTGAAGTGTGACAATCGACTTTTTGAGTTTCGATCCGAGAGTCGTACAAGGGAGCCTCAACGTTATTATTCAATGGCAACATCAACATCCTCACAAAACGTACATTCGGAAGTAGAAGACATGCAAATTGATGCGGTACGTTTTAAACCTCTTACTGAACAAGAAAAGATTCATCGTCGTCAAGAAGGATTGTGTTTATATTATGGAGAACCTAAGTACACTGCTCAACATTGTCCAAAGAAACATTGCAACTACAAAATGAGGAGTACGGCTGTCAAAGAAGACAACATGTCGGAAAACGAATTTGTCCAGCTACAATAGGGACCGTGCAGCTGGAACCCTGTACAATTCCCAGTAAAGGTCCTATTCTCTCCTCAGAACCCTCTCCTTGTTTTATGATAGATGTATATTTAGGACCAAAAAATTACAGAGCCTCTGCCTTATTAGATTCAGGAGCCTCAGCATGTTTTCTAGATGAACAATTTGTTAAGAATCGTAAAATATCTTTAGTACAGAAACCTAAATCCGTACATGTAGAAGTCATAGATGGTTGCCCATTGTTCTCAAGAGATGTCACTCATGAAACCCGTCCTATAAAAGTAACAATAGATAGTCATAATAGCTATGTAACCTTTAACATAATTAAATCTCTATCTAATCCAGTTATTCTAGGTTTGTCATGGCTAGAAAAATATAACCCTCAAATAGATTGGAAATCTTGTAGACTTGACTTTTCCTAGGATATTATTAAACATCCTACCGATCCAATAAAAAGCTACAAGCTTGGTATAATAAAACCTGTACTTATAGGTGCAAAAGCTTTTATACACGCAACAAAAGAAGGACCAATTTTTGCTATTTACGCAATACCCATTTCTGATAGTGGAAAGGCTTTAAGTGGCATTCCAAGCCAATACCAAGACTATCAAGATGTTTTTGAAGAGAAGAATGCTGATATTCTTTTGGAGCATCGCCCATATGATTGCCCGATTGATCTCAAAGAGGGATCTCAGCCTCCTTTTGGACCAATCTACAATTTATCACAAAATGAGTTGGCTGAACTCAAGGAGTATATTGAAGAGAATCTGGCCAAGAACTTCATACGCCATTCCAAATCTCCTGCAGGAGCTCCAATTCTATTTGTGAAGAAAAAAGATGGATCATTACGAATGTGTGTGGATTATCGGGGACTTAACAAGATCACTATCAAGAACAGGTATCCACTACCTTTAATCTCTGGACTTCTTGATCAACTGAATCAAGCTAAGATCTATACAAAAATAGATCTACGAGGAGCATACAACTTGGTTCGCATTAAAGAAGGAGATGAATGGAAAATTGCATTTCAAACAAGGTATGGACATTTCGAATATAATGTTATGCCTTTTGGACTCACAAATACACCAGCTGTTTTCCAACATCTCATGAATGATGTTTTTCATGAATTCTTAGATGATTTTGTTGTCTGCTACCTAGACGACATTTTAATCTACTCTAAGAACGTAGAAGAGCATGAAACACATGTTCATTATGTCTTACAAAAACTCAGAGAAACAGGATTGTATGCCAAGATGGAAAAGTGTATATTTCACACTCAAGTTGACTTCTTAGGATATATCATCTCGAATGATGGCCTCATGATGGACTCCTAAGAAAGTCCAAACAATCATGGATTGGAAGATTCCAAAAACAATAAGGGATGTACAATATTTTTTAGGATTTGCCAATTACTATCAAATCTTCATCAAGAACTTCTCTCAAGTTGCAGCCCCACTTACACGTTTGACTTGTAAGGACAAGCTCAAGTGGAATAAAGAAGCAGAAGCATCATTTGAAGCTTTGAAGATAACTTTTACTTCTGCACCAATCTTGTATCGCGTTGATTTTTCCAAGGCATTCTTTATGGAAACAGACGCATCTGACTTTGCTTTGGGCGCAGTATTGTCACAAATGGGAACAGATGACAAATTCCATCCAGTAGCTTTCCATTCCAGAAAATTTTTGACAGCAGAGATCAACTACGAAATCCACGATAAAGAACTTCTTGCAATTGTGGATTCTTTTCAAGAATGGCGTCATTATCTAGAAGGCGCTTCTAGTCCAGTCACCGTATATATGGATCACAAGAACCTCGATATTTCATGTCAAGCGTGTTGAATGTCGTCCGTCGTCGTTGGAGCATGTCTCTATCAAGATTCGAGTTCATTATTACATATCGGCTCCCATGCACTTTCTAGGTAAAAAGAAGGAGATGCAGCTTTTGATCAACAAAGAATGACTCTCTTGAAGCCGGAGCAATTTTATCTTCGGGCAACGAAATCAACATTAATTATTGATTCAACTTTTCTCAAGCAAGTCCAGTTAAGTATGTCCTCAGATCCTCTTATTCATGAAATTAAGAATAATTCTTCTAAGTCCCATGATATTTTGAAGTTTGAGTTCAAGAAAAATCTACTCTATTTTAAAGGGTGCTTATATGTTCCAGAAGGTGAAGCACGATTACGTGTTCTTCAAGCTCATCATGACTTCCCGGTAGCAGGACATTTTGGGTACAATAAGACTCTAGAGTTGATATCTAGAGATTTTTGGTGGCCTCGAATGTGGAAGGGAGTCAAAGAATGTTTGTAAAAACATGTGATGTTTGTTCAAGATTAAAAAATCCTCGCCACCAACCCTACGGACTTTTTCAGCCATTACCCATTCCAAAACAACCATGGTCTTCTGTGTCTATGGATTTTATCACGGTGTCGGGGTAGAGAGAATTTGCCTTAAGAAAGCGCTGGGCTTCTAGCTGTCACTAATTTCTCAATCAAGCTTCAAAAATGAGGAAAAATCAAAGTTTATATATATATATATATATTTTTTTTTGAGAAATTACATCAAATACATAAGCCTCAAGTAACTAACAACATCCAAAGTGTGATAAAATCCTCTAAAACCTTATATATCTTTATGTGGAAATTTTTCCAAACTTCAACATCTCATATCTCCTGATCCGACCGTCCAAACATTGTAAAATTTTCCATGAAGTACTGATGAATACTCATCAACCTCTACAACAATTTTCAACTGCACATTCATTGCGGATCTTGAGATATCTTGAAAACCCTAACAGTCGCTTCAAACCCTTGTCTTTATACACCTGCATACAAATTTCTTCATATCTAACAAATTATAAGCTCAAATTCCATGAAATTTGTTTGTATAGCTTTTGAACACAAAATGTCACATTCTCCAAGAAGTTTGAGCCAAAATTTCGTCTGAAAACTCAAGTTATGGCTCAAAGTATAACTATTAACAACACGGTGTACTTATTGCCTTGGAATTGGATGTGCTGTCTTCAACTCTTCATATCTCCTTTGTCTAAACTCAAAACTTAAGAATTCCTTCTTAATAGACGTAGATCTTGAAATCACCTTTCCAACCGCACCGTCCGATCTCTAAAAGCCTCCGTACAACTCCGCAAAATCCCAAAAGAGTAACAGTATGTATGAAATCCACTCTTTAACTTTGAACAAGTATAACTTCTTCACCCTAACTCCAAATCGCCTAAAATTTCCTCTCAAACTATACCCAAAACCCTAAAATTTACAACTTTATCTCTGAAATTGCAAATCCCTTTTTTGAAGTCGCCGAAAACCCTTGTTAAGGTCGCGGGCAGCCTCCTCAAAGCCCATTGGGCATGGTATTCGACCAATAGGGATGAAGTTCCCTATTCCTTGCCTTCATCCGACCATGGCTTGATTTCATCCCTCCCAATTAGCCTCTTACTAGCTTAAATTTTCATCCTTAAGTCCCCACCTTCTCTCAAGGCTTCATACTAAACATTTAGATCTTATAATTTTTAAATACCATAACTAAATAGGTAAAATAAAATAAAATAAAGTTTCTTCTATCAACCATTTTTAATTTAACTTACTAACCATTCTAACACATATCTAAATCTATAAACATATTAGGCATTTTGAGTGGATTTTACATACTGTAAGCAATTACAGTACGACAACGGATCTTTCAAACTCAGGTTCTTATGACTCTATATTCGTGATAGTAGATCGTTTCACTAAGATGGCACATTTTATACCATGTAAAAAATCTATCACAGGCAAAGTTAGCCACATGTTGCACATGTTGGTAGCTTGAAGACCAAGCTAAATACGTGGCGAACATATAGGAAACTTGCCCTGCAAGTTTGACACGTGTCTTGCAACTTGGATACGTATCTTGTAAATTGGATACGTGTTGGAGGTCTTATAGAACGTCGCCACTTAGCTCTTAGGTAGATAGTATAAATAGAGACAAGAGTGAAGCCTTCTTCACTCTTGTCAACTCCTTTCTTGTTTCCAGTCTAGTTCAAGAGTCTCTAATTTTCTTGTCTTTTGGCATTAGCCATTCCAGTTTCTTTTTAATACATATACTTCTTTATATTTATTTCTCTGAGAGAGGTCTCACTTGTTTATTTGATTTCATCCAGTTATTGTCCTTGACAATAAATTCTAACAAACTCTAATAAAATCTTAACAAATCCTAATTAGATCCTAATAAATCTTAACAAATACTAATCAAATCCTTATAAATCCTAACCAAATCCTATAGCAGATTGAAATTATAATAGTTGATGATCTAATTACTCATCTTAGTCTAAATTTTGTACACTTTTCAATAATTAAATTGACAATATACACAAAAAATTTGAATGAGATCATATATAACAAACAAAAGTTAAACTCAAATTTTTACTTGAGTATAGGCCACCTTCCTTCTCCAATCCTAATGTCAAACTTTCAACACAAATATCTTCTCTTTGCACCTTTCAATTGTTCTCAAAATTCACATACTAATAAAATATCTAGTCTACTATCTATAAAAATAATTCACTTCAATCCAATTAGTAGATTGCTAAATATCTAAGAAACCTTGATTGACCCTTAAATCCCAACTTCTGAGATCTCAATCCACTTGAACTTCAGTAACTTCTAATTAAACCACTTGATCAAGCTCAAACTCATAACATATATTAACAACAATTATAATTACAAATCCTCAAACTCTGATTTGTAAATCTATAATCGAATTCAAGAAATGCTCAAATTTATAAATACTTGTTTATTTCACAAAATCCAAAATTACTCAATATAACCTTGACTTTGCAAAGCTCTTACAAAGCCAATTTTTCTCCAAATCATTCAAACTAAATATTTATATACACCCTCTTAAGTCTATTCACTAATCTAATTTTTTGATCTGTGAAAGAATCCTTGACTTGTTATAAGACTGTAGTTTTATATCTCACGGTCTGATTTTGATCCAAGATCACAACCGGTCCTCTCCAAGTATCAACACTGAAAATTTTGAGATAAAATTTGCTAAAATCTATTCTTAATTCCTCTCTAAAGATGCATATATTATTTATTTTACTAATCTGAATTATTTTGCCTTATTTATGGTCATATAAAGTAAATAGAAGTTTCTTCTATAAATAGGTAATATTAGCCTTTTAAATTTTTTTTTTACTTTCTTGTCTATTATCTATAATTTTGAGATAATTTGCTAAAATATTTCATTTGAATTCCTATATATTATAATCAATTCTTTTTTCTTTCACATAATGGTTGTATTACTACATGACACTGTTAAAATTAATTATGAAATCTATGATAAGGAACTTTTTGCTGTTGTGGATTCTTTTGAATTGTGAAAAAAAAGTGAAGGGATCTTAATCGAACAAAATTAATAACACCTATAGCAAACAAGCGAATCAAGTTATTCAAACAAAGAGTAATATGTATATATTATGATGAAGAAAAAAATCTATTAAGGACTATTGAAATGAGAGACGAAGAGCAAATTGAAGATCAAAAATTTGACTAAGATGAAGAACGTTATACAAGGATCTATTGAAAAACCATTGGCGCATATCAGAGGATGCATAGATTCAAGGGGGGTGGATGTCGTGTAGTAATATGACCGTGTAGTAATTTGATTTGGAGTGATTTGAATCAAAACTGACTTTCTAAGAGCTTTGCAAAGTCAAGGTTGTTTTGGGCGACTTTGGATTTTGTGAAATAAAATAAGATTTATGCTTTGGGCAATTACAAAAGTTTTATAGCAGATCTATACTTAAAATTTTGTAAATTGGTTGATATTGTTGTTATCAATGTGTGTTACAATTTTGAGCTTAATTTAATATTTTAATTGTAAGTAATTGAGGTCTAAGTAGGTTAAGGTCTCGGGAATTGGATTTTGAGGGTCAGTTGGGATTTTACAAATTTTGAGCAATTTGCTAGTTGGATTTGAGTGAAATTTGTGTCTATGAATAGAAGACTTCATTTTTGATGCATGTATGAAATTTGAAAGCAATTGAATGATAAAAACAAGAAGTTTAGGTGCTAGATTTTTGGCATTAAGATTGGAGAATGAGGCTGGTTGACACCTAAAGAGATATATAGGTTTTTCTTCTTTTTGGTAAATTCAATCTTCTTGAAATTTAATGGGTTTGTTGTCAACTTAGTTATTAAGTCGTGTATAAATTTTTAATCAAGATCAATAGTTTATTTGGTAGTTATTGAGGTTCTAAAATTGCCTTAGGAATTGCTTAAGATTTGATTAGGATTTGATTAAGGTTTAGGATTTGGATTTAGGGTTTAGTGTTTGATTAGGATTTCATTAGGATTTCATTGGGATTTTATTAGGATTTCATTAGAATTTTATTAGGATTTAGGATTTGAATTTAGGATTTAGTATTTGATTAGGATTTCATTAGGATTTTATTATGATTTAGGATTTGAATTTAGGATTTACTGTTTGATTAGGATTTCATTAGGATTAGGATTTGTTTTAGGATTTGTTAAGATTTGACTAGGATTGATTAGGATTTAATTAGGATTTGGATTAGGATTAGGATTTAAAATTTAATATTTGATTATGATTTTATTAGGATTAGGATTTGACTAGGATTTGATTTAGATTTAGATTTAGGATTTGATCAAGGTTTGATTTAGAGTTTGATCAGGATTTGACTTAGGATTTAATTGAGGTTTGACTTAAGATTTGATCCAGATTTGATTTAGGATTTTAAAATTTTTATTTTTAGTATTTTTTAAAATTATTATTTTATATATTATTTTTTTATAATTAATATATGATTTATTTATTCTTCTTTTTGTAATTTTTTAAAGATTGGATCAAAGCTTGATTAATATTGTTAAGATTTAATGGAAGTTATTTAGATTTCTATTAGAATTGTTATGATCTTGTTATTGCATATTTCCTTTTTATTTTCCACAGCCAGGTGCTCGGAGCATTCTCAAGCAAGATTTCACGTATTACGACAACGTCATTTGAAAAAAAATGCTGATAAATTCAAGTTTGAGGAAGACCTTCTATACTTTGAAGAACATTTATATATTCTAAAAAAACCAACATGACTAAACATTCTTGAATCTTGCAATGACTTTCCAACAACGGATTACTTTGAATTTAATAAGACCTTGGAACTTATTTCTTGAGATTTTTTATGGCTTTAAATGTGGAAGGCAGTGAAGGACTTTGTATTCTCTTGCAACATTTTTTCAAGGTCCAAAAATCCTCAACATTCTTCTTATAGACTCTTACAATCCTTATCTATTCTAAAATGATCATGGTCTTCTATTTCAATGGATTTTATTATAGATCTATCGCTATCCAATTCATTGGACAACATCTTTATAGTGGTTGATTGATTCACAAAGATGACTCATTTCATTCTTTACAAAAAGATTGTGTTAGTGAAGAAACAACAAGGCTCTTTCTTGACAGTATATATTGATATCATGGTCTATTGGATGATATCGTATTTGATTGAGGATCTTTATTTATATCTAAGTTTTGGAGATGTTTTTTTGAAATATTGAAGGTGGATATTAAACTTTTTTTGACTTTCCATCTTCAAACTGACAGCCAAACAAAATAAGTTAATCAAGTTTTGGAGCAATATTTATGATGTATCATCAACTATTAATAAGATAATTGAATCTCATATCTATTATTAATAAAATTTATATATAATAATATTATTTATGTCTCAACTTAACAAACACTGTTTTATTCTAATTATGGATAATATTTGAAGTTTGATCTATGGAGTATGTCAAAGAATAATAATCTAATAGCTGAAGGATTTGCAAAGCATCTATTACAATATCAATCAATCTTGAAGCTTCAATTGCAAGTAGTTCAAGATGCTTACAAAATATCTGCAAATAAATTCAAAAATCAACTATATGCTTTTTATATTAGAGATAATGTATGGCTTCTTTGATGGAATATCAAGACCAAGCGGCCATACAATAAGTTGGACTATCAAAGGTTAGGACTATTTTCTATCCAAAAGTAAATTAATCTAGTAGCATATTACTTAGAACTACCATTTTTTATGAAGGTACATCCAGTTTTCTATGTATCTTTTTTAGAGCCTTATAGAGAGTTGCATATTCTAAACAGGATACAATAATTGCCATCTAATATTGAAATCAAAGACCATGAAGAATACAAGGTTGAAAAGATACTTAATTCACAATAAATGTGGCATAAATTGGAATATCTTATTCATTGGCGGGGTTGTGATATTAATGAATATATATGAAAATCAGCCAAAAATCTTGCCAATGTGCTTCAAAAGATACATGAATTTCATTGATTCTATTCCTACAAATTCAAATGTATTTGATAATAACTTCTAGGTGAAAATTGTATTCAAAGAATACTTATAAGAAGAAGAGAATTAAACTAAAGCCTTCATCAATATGTAATCATCTATTCCAAAATAGAATAGAGTGGCAGAAGCAAATCAATCATCATGTAAAACTTTCAAGTGTTGAAAGAACAAGAATCAAAAGATTCATTTGCTATGTAAGCTTTGAACAAATTAGTACAATTTTTACAGCCTTCAATTCAGCAAAGTGAGAATGATATATTTCAATGCCAAGTATGACCTTGGCTGGAGCCATTAAGAGTATTATTTAACCATACAAGTCTTGATTCTAATACTCGAGCTTTAATGATATTACTTGAGCTTGAAAAAGTGAATCTTTTTAAGCTTGAGATCTTATTTATAGGATGTTTTGAAGGTTATAATGAAGATCAAATCCTTGAATAGAATGTTTCAACAACGGAGGTACTAAGTCAAGGTCATAGGTGATTTCTTTGAGGACCAGTAGAACTTATTGTCTAAAAATAAAAAGTAAAATATATAGCATCATTAGTGCAACGTATTCTCAATTTTTTATGTATATAGAAAGATTGAACTCTTTAGAACTTGTTACTAGAGAAGGACGTGATGTTAAGGGTATATATTTTGGAAGTTCATAAAATCTTCTAGAACATTCTAAAGATTTTTGAGTTAGTGAAAGTTGGTTGAGAAGCTTCCTACTTGGTGAAAGTAGCTCAAGGAGCTTCTTAGTTTGATAGAAGCCATTGAAAAAGCATCCTAGATAGGGATATTTATGGAAGTCAAGACTAAAGAGCTCTTCAGTCTTGATAACACATCTCTTGGTTTTCTAGCTCATCTTTTTTGATATTGTTTGTATACTCATTTGATTAATTCAAGTTCTTGTTGGTTTCTTTTTAAAATCTTATTCTACTTCAAGTCTCTTACTTTATATTCTCGTATCCTTAACATGAACTTAACATCAATTTATCAATTTAAATTATAATTTATAAATAAGTCATCTCATATATATGATATGATATTATATTATTTTATTTAAAATCTAATTATTAATATTTTTATATTATTATTATATATTTTTAAATAAAAATAAAAATATATTTTAAATATATTTTTTAATTTTTTATATTTAATTGAATTAATATATATATATATATATATATATATATATATATATTCAATCAACCCTTGTCATAGTCAACCTTATTAAAATTAAATTTGGATTATATTAAATCTCTTTTGTTAATTCTAATTTATACCATTAAAAGTAATCTTAGATATAGTCAACTTTCATAATAAAACGCTACACAATCACTGCCAATCTTGTTGCAAAGGATGTTGATTTTAACAAGTGTATTTATATATGATATGTATATATAATATATATTTATTGACTATTTAACAACCCACTTAATTACATGTATACAACCTTTTATTTATTTTTAATTGATTATTTAACATTGTATAATACGCAATAGCCTCCAAGTAGTTGCTATGTCATCCAAATGAATTTCATGATCATTACTTTGTTCTAAACAATTTAAAAATATTTGACTACCAAATACTTTATCTCCTACGCTAATTACTTGCATTTCAACATCATTGTCTTTATTGTCAATGCCATATTTTGCTCCATCTTCATCTAGTTTAGCAACCAAGGCCAAAATCTCTTGGTTTGGCAATTCATCATTGACTACCACATTTTTATCAACTTTAATGAATTCATGTACTATCATTATGCGACTATCTTCCAACTTTGGAAGCTCATTTAGCAGAAATGCAACATTAATGTACACATTATAGAAACCATTATCATCATGCGCATAGATATTGTTATTGCCAATTGCAACTATATATGAAGGAGGAAGGATCCTTGTGTTCCTTCAAAATTTTTTGATCGTCCTCTAACTCACCTCCCTCCATATATTTCCAAAAAATATAATTATTTTATATAAGTCAATCTTATATAATTTTTTTGAATCTTAGTCATCTAAAAGGTTATTAAATTTGACCTTAATATGTTGAAGCTGTAGTTTCTTATATTGCACCTTAAAATTGACAATAAATTCCATCACATGGTTGTATATGAATAGTGGTATTAGATGGCAAAAAATACACTTAAATGTGTGAAAACTTTGAGACTATTTTATTATTTTTAAAATAAATAATAGAATTATTATAAAATAAAAGAATATTTTTTTCTTTGATTAAGCATCTTTTAATTAAATGATGTAAGCTAATTGAAAAAAATTATTGAATTCATCTATACAATTATATAATGATGGTACTAAGAACTGTCAAATATTTCAATGTTTAAAATAACATAGGTTCTTTGACTTTCGTATAAGAATCAAAAAGATTTTTTTTGATCAATGACTATTTGTACCAAAGTGATGTATTTTATCTCTTTTTTGTATTTGCATTGTTGTATTATATGAAATCTTATTTGAGAATATAGTGGGCACTTGGCTATAAAAGATAAAAAAGAAATTGCAACAACAAGTCCTAATATCTCTAATAGAATTATATAAATAGTAATTAAAGATTGACAAGTATGCTCAAATATTTAAAAAATTTAATTATAAAAAAATACAAAGAAATCTTTAAAAAATTCTAAAAAAATCATAAAGAAATAATAAAGAATTTTTATAAAAATATTAATATAAAAATCTAAAAAAAATACTAAAATAAAAATTCTTTTAAAATATTAAAAATAAAAATAATAATCAAATCTTAATAAAATCCTAATTATATCCTAGTCAAATTCAAGTCAAATCTTAAATAAATCTTAGTCAAATTCTAATCAAATCCTAATCAAATCTTAGTCAAATCTTGAATCTTAAATAAATCCTAATCAAATCCTAATCAAATCCTAGTCAAATCTTGAATCTTAAATAAATCTTAATCAAATCCTAATCAAATCCTAGTCAAATCTTAAATTCTAAATAAGTCCTAATAAAACGAGAATCAAATCCTAAAACTTAAACAAATCTCAATAAAATCCTAATCAAATCCTAAATCCTAAATAAATCTTAATAAAATTTTAATAAAATCTTAAATCCTAAATAAATCTTAATTAAATTCTAATCAAATTTTAAATCTCAAATAATCTCTAATAAAATCTTAATTAAATCTTTATAAAATCTTATTCAAATTTAAATCTTAAACAATCTCTAATGAAATATTAATCAAATTCTAATAAAATCTTAATCAAATTCTAATGAAATCTTAATGAAATTTTAAATCCTAAATATATGCTAATAAAATCCTAATCAAATTCTAAATGAATTCTAACATATCTTAACTGAATTCTAATGAAATCCTAGTAAATCTTATAATAGATTGAAATTTTAATAGCTAATAATTGAACTATTGAATTTGATTCAAAATTTTCACACCTTTCAACAATTAAATTGGCAACATGCACAAGAATTTTGAAGAAGATTCAATTCACCTAATAGAAGATAAATCCAAAACTTTGCTCAGGTATAGGCCAGCCTCCTTCTCCAACTTTGATGCCAATCTCTCAAAGCCAATATCTTCTTTTTGTATTATTCATGTACTTTCAAAATTCACAAACAGATAAAAAATAAAATCTACCATCCATATAAATAATTATCACCTCAATCTAATTGGAAAATTGCTAAATAGCTTAGAAATTCTTACTAGTCTTTAAAATCCAATTTCTGAGACTCAAATCCACTTGAACTTCAATAATCTTCTATCAAACTATTAGATCAAGCTCAAACTTATAATATGTACTCAACACAATTATAGTTACAAACCTAAGAAATTTTACTCATAAATCTATAATCAAACTTATAAAATACTTTAAAATATAAATACTTTTTTATTTTATAAAAACCAAAGTCATCCAAATCAACCTTGATTTTTCAAAGCTTTTATAAATTTAATATCTATTCAAATCACTCCAAACCAATGCTTAAAGAATTTTTTTGAAATCTGCTCTCAAATCTCACTCTCTAATCTATCAATGAACTCTCTATCTATTGTAAGTACATGATTTTGTGGCTTAGAATCTAATTTTGATCCTGGTTTACAACTGGTCCCCTTTAGATATCAATTTTTAAAATTATGAGGTAAACTTTGTTAAATCCTATTTTTAATTTTTTTCTAAAGGTATTTATATTATTTATTTTTTAATATACTTTTATTTATTTATTTATAGCTATATTAAGTAAATGAAAGCCTCTTCTAATAAAAAGTAATATTAGTACTTTTTAATTTTTACTACCTCCTTGTCTATTATCTATATTTTTAAAATAATTTGCTAAAATATTTTTATTTGAGCTCCTCTATAATATAATTATTTCTTTTTTCTTTCATCTAATAGTCATATTGTTATACAACAACATCTTCTAACAACATTTGTCAAAGTTTGATTTAGAGGCATGTGATAATAAATAATAGTTTTATCAATATTAAAGATATGATATGATATATAAGCTTATAGGACTTAATCCAATTTTTTTCACTTTCTTTTTAGCTATTTTAGTAGAATATTTTTTACTTTATTATATAAGACATAATTTTTGAAGTTATTTCTCTTCTTAAATCTTATAATAATTAATAGTACTTTCATCCATACAACTCACAGTTATATACTTAGTAACTGTTACAAGATATAAATACAAGATGTGAATACTGACAAGATTTATCTTCACCACATTCTTATTTCTTCACTATTATATTTAGTCATTCCATTCTATATGATCTATAGCTCTTTTTTTTTTTTTTTAATCTTTGAAATTCTATTTTATAGATGACTTGGCCCTTTTGAGTTTTAAAAAAAATAAGTTGATCTTGCTTCTTCTAAATCAGTGTGGATGGGCCATGTGGTATGACTAAAATAGTAAAAAGTATATAAAGACTTAAAAGAGCATAAAAGCCAAGTTTGATTAATAGAAGAGCCAAACTTATGTACACTTATGTGTTGATGTTGTTGATATAGCTTGCATCCTATGTTTTTGCAAGGTATTTGATTATACAATATTTCTTAATAATAAGAATAAAAAAAATAATAATATGTGATATTTCTTTTCATAATAAAGCATTTAGTATGAAAAGATTGATGGAACAAGCATATGGTCTTGACTTTCATGGTTGCTTGATATATACTTTGCAAATGCACTTGGAGTTGCCTATTTTTACATTTGAAATAATTTGGGATTTAAAACTATTTTTTTGCATCTTTTCAAAATCATAATTTTTTTTTTTTTTAATACTAAATTTTTTTATATAAGATGCTTGAAGAAGGACAATAAAATTATATATATACACATATATAAATGAATATATTTTTAAATAAATTTTTAAAAAAATTAAATATATTATAATAAGCAACCAAATTGAAGAAATGGCTCTAAACTTAAGTTCTTGAAAAATATTATTTTATATACTAGATATAAATTAAATTATAAAATATAAATTCAAAACTATCAAAAATATAAAATAGCAGGTTAGCAAAGAAACAAGGAAAAGATTTAAGATCTAGAATAATTCTAAGAACAAAGAATTGGATGGACAAGAACAAAGAATTAGATCATTGAGAAGAGACTAGATTGACATTAAGAAATAAGGCAACACTTTTGATTGCTCTAAGACTTGTGT
This sequence comes from Physcomitrellopsis africana, assembly GCA_036785485.1. Classification (NCBI taxonomy): domain Eukaryota; kingdom Viridiplantae; phylum Streptophyta; class Bryopsida; order Funariales; family Funariaceae; genus Physcomitrellopsis; species Physcomitrellopsis africana. The sequence continues at coordinate 187,824 of JAWRVF010000398.1, read as the reverse complement.
TGGTAAGATTGAGATGCACCTTAGTCTTACCTCTTATTTATACTACAAGGCCTATATCCTATTGAACCTCCTAAGAGTATCTTAAAAGATTCTAGAAGATTGAAGAAGATTTTAGAAGACTAAGGCAAGTTCAAGAAAATTAAAGAAGATTCTAAAAGATTTAAAAAAACTACGAGAGGTTATAGAAGATTGAAGAAAATTCTAGAAGATTCCAAAATATTGTAGAAGATTTTTAGAAGACTAAAGAAGGTTTTAGAAGGTTTTGGAAGATTCTAAAAAACTACGAAAGATTTTAGAAGACTACGGAAGGTTCTAGAAGACTACGGAAGGTTTTAAAAGACTACGGAAAGTTCTAGAATGTGGTGACTTAAAGTATGTCTATGACATCACCTCCCCTTCTAATGGCAACTTCCACAAGGAGCTGAAGTGATTTGATGATCAAATCACATGTACAAGAAATCTAGAATTTATTGAAGTAAAGAAGCAACATATTCCATCTTTTGTTTGTTGGTTACTAATTCAACAAGACCCTTGAAGTAGCATCGATGACCTCCAAATATAACCTTTGTTGTATCAACATCCCATCCAAAAATTTGTTCTTCATTACAACCTTCAAAATATCTTCCAAACATAATTTTTAGTCTATCTTGAGTCATTTTTCTAACTTCAAGGAGTATTATCAAAGCTTAAATATTTAAATCAAGATTTTTGTGATGAAGCCATATCTCCAAAGATTCCAAATATGGTCTTATTTGATATTAGAATATTCTTTCTTTACCTTGTTTATATTCTTCAAATCTAGTAGATTGTGAAAGTTGCAATGATTTTGTAGCCGCTTGTGTGGTAGAAGAATCTTTTAACTCTTGTTCCTACAATTCTTTTGAAACACAATGATTTGACATGGTAACTAATAAGCTTCTAGTAAGATCTATTCTATCTTAGAAAAAATGATTATATCAAGTGAAGGTCTTGGCATGGCTCTTTCCTTTTTATATTGGTCTTTTGTTGTTGGTAAAAAGAGTCATATAGAAGTAAAGACATGTTGGTGTTCACAAAATCTTCAATGGTGATTAAATCTAGGTTTTTCATATTCCAATTTTTGATTGAATTCAACTGAGATTGGTAGTGGAAGAATTCTTCCAACAATATTTGATTTATAAAAGATTTTTAGAAATGAAATATAAAAATCTAGAAGAATATGAATGCTACTTGATAATTCAAGACAAAAACTTACTGAATTTATTTGGTGTAGAATTATAAATGGTCCAAATCTTTGATAGTCTAATTTCTATGATGGTTGATTTGTTTGTATATTTTGCCACAGTAGTCAAATACAATCTTCTATCTTGAATTTTGATTGGTTCTTGCAATGAATGTCTACATAGTCTTTATATCAATCTTAAGCCATTTGCAGTTGGGATTTTAATTCTTCATGGATGGCTTTTAAATAGGTAGCTTCATTTTTTGTAGCAAGGCTTCCTATATCTTTAGTTTGGAATACATCTGCTCTAAGGTGGTATCTATAATTTAAGAAGAATGGAATTTGCTTTGTCAAAGAATGTTCAAAATTATTATATGCAAACTCGGCCAATGATAGGAGGTCCATTCAATTATCTTGTTGATAATTTATATTGCAACAAAGATATTGTTTGAAGATCTAATTCAGTTGTTTTATTTGACCATTGGTCTGAGGATGATAAGCTGATGAAAGGTTGATTTTGACCTTCAAAAGTTGAAATAGTTCTCTTCAAAAATTTGATGCAAATTATGGTCCTTGGTCCAAAATGATGTCATTTGAAAGACCATATATTTAATAAATATTATTAATAAAAATCTTGACTATTTCTACCTTAGAAATAATCTTGTTGCACAAGATAATATGTGCTATCTTGATAAGATGGTCTACCATCACCAAAATTGAGTTTTTTCCATTTGAAATCAGGAGGTCTACAATAAAGTCTATAGATAATGATTGCCATGGATCCTTAAAAATTGGAAGTGGTTGAAGAAGTCTATATGATTGGTGTCTTGGAACCTTTACTCATGCACAAATTTTGCATGATTAGATGAATTCTTTCACTAATTTTGACATTTAAAGCCACCAATAGTCTTTTAATATTAATTCTAAGGTCTTATTGAAGCCAAAATGTCCAACTGTTGGAAGATCATGTCGTGTTTGAAGAATTTGAAGTCTTATAGGGCTTGGAGGAATATACAAGAGATCCTTGAAATATAACAATCCATCTTTGAATTTGAAATTATTATTTTCTTCCACTCGTACATTATTTAGATGTTGTTGAATGCTTTCTATAAATGGATCTATATTCATTGCTCTCTACATTTTCATTTTGGGACCTGTATCTATATAGGTAGATATTGTTAATATCTTCAATTATAAATTAGATGGCTTTAACATGACTGATTTTTGTTGATCCAATATAATATCTCATATTCTTGATACAAGATATGATCATTGAAAAATGACATCTGATTTCTCTTGAAGTTTTTTCGAGCAATATATATATTCATAAAATCAAACTGACATAATGATATGTTCTATCGTGCTTGTTGGCAATTCAAAACTTAAGCACTCATAAAATATTCTAAGTTTTTGTGGATAGTATATACCATGATCTCGTATTGAGCTTCTTCCAATAAATGGCGCCACTCTTCAAAAATATCAACAATTGCCAATAGTTCTTTATCATAGATTTTGTAATTGATCTCTGCAGTTGAAATTTTTTAAGAACAGAATACTATTGGATGTAATTGACCATCATCACCAGTTTCAGAGAGTACAGATGCAAGTGCAAAATCTGAGGCAACCATTTCCAGAATGAATGGTTTTGTTGAATCTGCATGGACAAATATAGGGGCTGTAATAAAGAATGCTTTTAACTTTTAAAATACTTTTTCAGCCTTGTTGTCTCAAATAATTTTTTCCTTGTTTGTAAGTCATGTTAATAGAGCCACAATCTTTGAATAATCTTTAATGAAGATTTTGTAAAAATTTGCAAATTTCAAAAAATATTATATATTTCTAATTGATGATAGTTGTTTCTACTCTATAATAGTTTGTATCTTCTTTGGATCTATAAAAATTCCATTTTTAAAAGAAATATATTCTAAAAACTCAATTGATAATTAATGGAAAGAGCACTTCTCTAATTTGGCATACAATCCACTTTTATGTAATTTTTCTAATACCATACATACATGATGTTCATGTTCTTATTTATTCTTAGAAAAGATCAAAATATCGTCCAAGTAAATGACTACAAAATCATCTAAATATTCTTATAGGATATCATTTATCATATGTTGAAAGACTGCACGTACATTTATAAGTCCAAAAGGTATAACATTGTACTTGAAATATACATACCTTGTACAAAATGTTGTCTTCTATTGATTTCCTTCTTTAATCTTGACTTGATTATATGTGCCTCTCAAATCAATCTTTGTAAAGATCTTTGTCTATCCTAGTTGTTCCAATAATCTTGAGATTAATGTTAATGGATAGCAATTTTTTATAGTTATCTTATTTAGACCTTAATAGTCAATATACATATATAAAGAACCATCTTTCTTCTTTATAAACAAGATAGGGATTTTCGCAGTTGATTTTGAATGTCTAATAAAATTCTTGGCTAAATTTTCATCAATATATTCTTTCAAGGCTGAAAGCTCTATTTTTGAGAGATTTTAAATTGGACCAAATAGAAGTTGAGTTCCATCTTGTAATTTGATTGCACAATTATAAGGATAATGTTTTTGTAACATATCTACTTTCTTCTTTTCAAATACATCTTCAAGATTATGGTATTGATTAAGAATATCTTATTTTAGTTATTCTATTGATTCTTTCATTGGGATAGCATACAATGCAAATACAGTCCCTTTTTTTGCTGCCTATATAAATGCTTTAGCTCCAAGAAATGAAGTAGCACCTTATTTCTTCTTTAAATATTTGGATATTGAAAAAATCTTTTATAAATTCCAATCAATATCAAGATTATATAATTTAAAATAAAAAAATCCAATGACAATAGGATTTGTTAGTGCCAAGGACATGAACTAGAAAAAGATGTATAATCTAATGAAAATTGTATTAAAAAAAAGTCACAGAATAAGAATAAGAAAGTATGTATATGCAAAGAGAAATTGGAATGGCTATTATCAAAAACTAGAAACATGAAGACTCTTGAAACTAAACTAGGATCAGAAAAGGAATTGATAGGAGTAAAGAAGGCTTCTTTTTTGCCTCTATAAATACTATCTAATTAAGAATTACATGGCAATATTCTATAGAATCTCCTACACGTGTCAAATTTATAAGTTACGTGTCAAACTTATACGACAAGTTTCCTACATGTGCGCCATATACTTGGCTTGTTTCGCAAGCTACCAATATATGTGACACATGGCTAACTTATTCTACAAACTACCAACATGTACGCCATGTAGTTAGCTTGTTGACCAAGTTTCTAACCTACCAATCACCTATAGACATGTATAAAGATGATTCCGCATCTATAAAGCTTCTAGAAAGCTTCTCTATCAGATATTATCAAATCAACTTATTTTATCTACTTCTATTGGTCTAAATTATTTAGATAATTATTAGAATAAATCTTGTGTCCATGATATTATCCCCCCTTCTAGGGACGAGTTCCACGAGGAGCGGTGATTATATGTTGAGGAAGTCAAGGATACATCGAATTGTGCTTGCCACATACTCTGATCTTTGTTCTCTTCGAAGGTAGTTGATAGGTCTTTTCAGCCATCGATAATGTCTTCTATAAGAGGTGGTGGCATTTGTTTTCTTCCTTGTATATCCACTATCTTGTATGGCTCGAATAGTGATACGTTGTCATGTTGTGATTTGGCTATTATGTGAAAAAATTGCATATGTATATTTAATATATAATTTACTATATAATTAAATAAGAGCCATATCAATAGACTTTTATTGGTTAAAAGTTGTGATTAGATTGCTAATTTAAAAAAGATATATTAAAAAGATTATTATTGAAGTTTATATAATCTTATTTCTTCTTTTGATAGTAATTTTGAGATTGATTTTATATTGATAGTAACTTTTTTATATCTTAAGTCACCTTTGTTACACATTGGTGACCTTTGAAATCTTAGTTTACTTCTTTTATTTGATGCTTAAAGCACAAAGTATGTGAATCTTATAAAAAGAAGGATTAGAAAAGGGTATTTAGTGTAAAAAGGGTAGTTTGGCCATCCATGTGGATAAACAGAGGTGGATGATAGAAATCTCTATTCTAATTGGCCAAAATTCATGCCTAATGGGCTTCAAGGAGGCTGCCCGAGGATTTATTAGGAGTTAGGGTTTGTTTTTCGAGATGAGTTGAACATCAAGAGGCTAGAATCAAAAGTTTTAGATTTTTAGATCTAGTTTAGGTACAAATTTTGTGTGATTTGCACTTTTAATGAAGAAATTATAGGCGCTCAAAGTTAAGGTGTCAATTTTGGACCTACTATCACTCTTTTGAGTATAACTCGCGCATATAGAGAGCAATCAAGGATTAGCGATTAGAATTGCAGAGAGCACTTTAGAACTATACTTTTGATATGTAGCTTGATAAAATCTAAGCTAGGATAAAGGAGATATTGAGAGTTGAAGTCAATGCTTACAAACTTAAGGGCAGTAAGAGACCTGCTACATAATGGTTACAATTTGAGCTATATCTTAAGCAATTTAATAAATTTTTAGCTAAAAATTTCAAAGAGTGTATATATTAATGTCACAAGATTATATGCAAAAAAATTTGTGGTATTAGGATTTTGGATTTGTGAAATATAAGGAAAATAGTGCTTAGGTGTCTCTGAGCTAGGGTTTTAAGCACCAGCTAGATGTTTTAAGATATCGGAGGATCGGAAATGAATTTATAGCTGATTCTTTTTTATAATGAAATTTTAGAGGATTGTCTACATTCTAAAGTAAACTTTATAGAAATTGAATAGTTGAATCAAGAGTTATTGAATTTTAAAATTCAGCAAGAAATAAGTCCTTGCGGGTGAATAAAGTTTTGAAGGATTTTTGTCGAAATTTGAACTCTTTTTGTACAAACTTACTTGAACACAAGAGGTTTTATATATATAATTTTTTTTTATAAGATTGTTATATTATTTTTCTATTTAATTAAGGATAAATCACTTTTTGAATTTTTTCCATCAAATTTCAAGAAAACTTTTCACAGCCAGATACCGAGTGTATTCCTAGATAAAAGACCACGTCATACGAAAACGTGGAATATAAGATGGATCTTCATGGACTCTGATAGGTGTAATCAATATGCAACTAGATTGATTTGTTTAGAATTAGGAAAAAGTCCAAGTCTATGATTGTCCAACTTATCACAAGGACGAGTTGTCTTGATTGCAACGAAGTAATCATACCTTGTCCCCTATATTGAATTGTGGTTTTTCCTTGCGATACACATCTGTATTTGTTTTTTGTCGTTTTTAAGCTTCTTTTAATTCTACCTTCATTATTACATGTAGCTCTGATAAATAATTTGCCAAATCTTCTGCCGCTAGATTATCAACTTTTGAAAAGTCAAAAGCATCAAGTTGTGGGTGATAACCATAATTGGCAAAGAAAGGTGTTTGTTGTATAGAAGTATATATCATATTATTATAAGCAAACTCTACCAATGGAAAAAGAGCTGTTCAATCATCTTGTTGGTAGTTGATGGTACATCTTAAATACTGCTCCAAGACTTGGTTCATGCGCTCTGTTTGTCCATCAGTTTGAGGATGAAAAGATGAAGATAACTTTATGTCTACTTTTAAGATCTTGAAAAGAGTTCTCCAAAATCTTGACACAAATTGAATTCCCCTATCCAATATAATATCCTTAGGTAACCCATGATAACAATAGATATTGTCAATAAAAAGCTTAGTTGTTTCTTCACCTATGATAGATTTTGTACATGGCACAAAATGTGCCATCTTGGTGAATCGATCTACTATTACAAATATAGAGCCATAAGATCTTGAGCTTAGAAGATCTGTGATGAAATCCATAGAAATAGAAGACCATGGTTGTTCTGGAATAAGTAATGGCTGAAGAAGCCCAAAAGGTCAATGACAAGGAGTTTTTGATCTTGAGCAGATATCACATGATTGTACAAAGTCTTTGACTGCCTTCTATATTTGAAGCCACCAAAAATCTCTTGATATAAGTTCTAAAGTCTTGTTGTATCCAAAATATCTTATCGCTGAAAAATCATGATGTGCTTGAAGAACACGTAAACATGCTTCTCCTTTTAAAACATATAGGCGTCCTTCAAAATATAGAAGGTTATTTTTGAACTCGAATTTAAGAGAATCATGAGTCTTAGAAGAATTATTCTTCATATCATGAACAAGAGGGTCTGAGGACATACTTGACTGAATTTGCTTAAAAAAAGTTGAATCAATAGTCAATGTTGATTTCATTGCTCAAAGATGAAATTGCTCCGATTTCAAGAGGACCGTTCTTTATTGCTCAAAAGCTGCATCTCCTTCTTTTGGAGCAAAATAAGAACGTCTAGAAAGAACATTGGACAAACCTTGTTGTTTTCCTGGCCGATAAGTGATAATGAACTCGAATCTTGACAAAGACATACTACAACGAGCTTGACAACGATTCAACATGCGTAATGACATGAAATACTCAAGGTTCTTGTGATCCATATATACGATGATTAGATTGAAAGCGCCTTCTAGATAATGACACTATTCTTGAAAGGAATCCACGATTGCAAGAAGTTCTTTATTGTGGATCTCATAATTGATCTCGACTGCTTAGAATTTTCTTGAATAAAAAGCTATTAGATGAAGTTTTTCATTTGTTCCTATTTGTGACAATATTGCGCCTAAGGCAAAGTTTGATGTATCTGTTTCCATAAAAAATGCATTGAGAAAGTCAACGCAATACAAGATTGATGCAGAAACAAACGATGTCTTTAGAGCTTCAAAAGCTGCTTCCACTTCTTGATTACTTTAGAGTTTGTCTTTACAAGTCAAATATGTAAGTGGAGTTACAACTTGAAAGAAGTCTTTGATGAAGATCCGATAATAATTAGCAAATCCCAAAAAATATTGGATATCTCTTACTGTCTTTAGAATCTTCCAATTCATGATTATCTGGACTTTCTTAGAATCCATCATGAGACCATCATTTGAAATGATGTATCATAAGAAATCAACTTGAATAATGTGAAATACACACTTTTTTATCTTGGCGTATAATCTCGCATCTCTAAGTTTTTGTAATACTTGACGAATAAATATTTCATATTCTTCTACGTTCTTAGAATAGATCAAAATATTGTCTAGTTAGCAGATGACAAAATTATCTAGGAACTCATGAAAAACATCATTCATGAGATATTGAAAAGCAGTTGGTGCATTCGTAAGTCGAAAAGGCATGACATTATATTTAAAATGTTTATATCTAATTCTAAACGTAATTTTCCATTCATCTCCTTCTTTGATGCATACCAGATTATATCCTCTTAGATCTATTTTTATATAGATCTTAGCTTGATTTAACTGGTCAAGGAGTCTTGATATCATAGGTAATGGATATCTATTCTTGATTGTAATCTTGTCAAGTCCTCGATAGTCAACACATATTTGCAATGATCCATCTTTTTTCTTCACAAATAGAATTGTAGCTCTTGCTGGAGATTTAGAATGGCGTATGAAATTCTTAGCCAAATTCTCATCAATAGATGCCTTGAATTCAGCCAGCTCATCTTGTGATAAATTGTAGATTGGTCCAAATGGTGGTTGAGTTCCTTCCTTGAGGTTGATTGAACAATCATATGGACGATGCTTCGAAAGAATATCTGTATTTTTTTTCTCCAAAATATCTTGATAATCCAGATATGGATTTGGAATATCACTTGAAGTCTTTCTATTATCAGAATTGCGTATGGCATAAATAACAAAAGTTGATCTTTCTTTTGCTGCGTTGTCGTATGACGTGGCCTTCTATCTGGGAATACATTGGGTACCTGGCTGTAGAGAGTTTATTTAAAACTTGATAGAAAAAATCCAACAGATAACTTGTCTTAAATAAAAACAACAAATAATACAACAATCTCACAAAAGAAAAGTTATATATATAAACCCTCTTGTATTCAAGTAAGTTTGTACAAAAAGGGTTCAAATTTCCACAAAAATCCTTCATTCACCTGCAAAGACTTATTTCTTGCTAAACTTTAGAGTCCAATAATTCTTGATCTAACCATTCAATTTCTATATAATTTAATTCAAAGTGTAGATAATCCTCTAAAGTTTCACCACAAGAAATAATCAACAATAAATTCGTTTTCAATCTTCTAATATCTTAAAATATCTAGTAAGTACTTAAAACCCTAGCTCAGAGACATTTGAGCACTATTTTCCTTATATCTCACAAATCTAAAACTCTAATGCCACAAACTTTTTACACATAGTTTAGTGACATAAACATATATACTTCTGAAAATTTTGAGCCAAAAATCTATCAAATTGCCTAAGATACAGCTCAAATTGTAACTACTATGTAAGCAGGTCACTTACTGCCCTTAAGTTCGTAAGCACTGACTTCAACTCCCAATATCTCCTTTATCCTAGCTTAGATTTTATTAAGCCGTATATAAAAAATGTAGCTGTAAAAGTGTTCTCTTTAATCCTAGTCACCGATCCTCGATTGCTCTCTATATGCGCGAGTTATACTCAAAAGAGTGATAGTAGGTCTAAAGTTGACACCTTAACTTTGAGCGCCTATAACTTCTTCATTAAAAGTGCAAATCACACAAAATTTGCACCTAAATCAGATCTAAAAACCTAAAACTTCTGATTCTAGCCTTTGATGTTCAATTCCTCTCGAAAACAAACCCTAACTCCTAATAAACCCTCGGGCAGCCTCCTTGAAGCCCATTAGGCATGAATTTTGGCCAATTAGAATAGAGATTTCTATCATCCACCTCTATTTATCCACATGGATGGCCAAACTACCCTTTTTACACTAAATACCCTTTTCTAATCCTTCTTTTTATAAGATTTACATACTTTGTGCTTTAAGCATCAAATAAAAGAAGTAAACTAAGATTTCAAAGGTCACCAATGTGTAACAAAGGTGACTTAAGATATAAAAAAGTTACTATCAATATAAAATCAATCTCAAAATTACTATCAAAAGAAGAAATAAGATTATATAAACTTCAATAATAATCCTTTTAATAGATCCTTTCTAAACTAGTAACCTGATTACATCCTATAACCAATAAAAGTCCATTGATATGGCTCTTATTTAATTATATAGTAAATTATACATTAAATATATATGTACAATTTTTTCACATGGTAGTCGAATCACAACACAACAGTGTATATAAAAGATTTTGCATTTATAAGTACGGATTTTATTATACTAGATTTATAGCTTTTTACTTGGTCGGCATGATGTTTAATAATGTTTTGAGAAAAGTCAAGTCTATAAGAATTTCAATCTATTTGAGGGTTATATTTTTTTTGCCATGATAAACCTAAAATAACTAGATTAGATTGAGATTTAAATATGTTAAAGGATACGTAGCTATTATGACCATCTATTGTTACTTTTATAGGATGGACTTCATGAGTGATGTCTCCAAAAGACAATAGATGACCATCTATGATTTCTACATGTACGGATTTAGTTTTTTGTACTAAAGATATTTTACGATTTTTAACAAATTGTTCATCTAGAAAGCATGCTAAGGCTCCTAAATCTAATAAGGTAGAGGCTTTGTAGTTTTTTTGGTCCTAAATATATATATCTATTATAAAACAAGGAGAGGATTTTGAAAAGAGAATAGGACCTTCACTAAGAATTGTACAAGGTTCCAGTTGCACGGTCTCTATTGTAGTTGGACAAATTCGTTTTTTGACATGTTATTTTCTTTGATAGCCATACTCCTTATTTTGTAATTATATCATTTCTTTGAACAATGTTGAGCAATGTGCTTAGATTTTCCACAATATAAATATAATCATCTTTGAAGACATCGAATCTTTTCTTGTTCAATAAGAGGTTTAAAACATACCGCATCAATTTACATGTCTTTTATTTCCAAATGTACGTTTTGTGAGGACGTTGATATTGCCATTGAATAATAACATTGAGGCTCCCTTGTACCACTCTAGGATCAAAATTCAAAAAGTCAATTGTGACACTTCACAACAAAATCAATTGTTTGACTCAATGTTTGAAGATCAGGTAAATTGAGCATTAATTTTTTTACCTCATATTGTAATCCATAGAGAAATTGGCTGATGAGTATAACATCATCCCACTTGATATCAGTCACTAGTTATCAAAATTGTGAAGCATATACCAACATTGATCGATTACCTTGTTATAGGATGCAAATCTTGTTGGTTGTAACATGGATTGCATCATGTTCTCCATATATAGATCAAAATTTTGTTAAAAATACCTCCAAATTATCTAATATTGGATCACTTCCTTCAAGAAAAGATGAAAACCACGATAAAGCAGATCCCGAAAGTAACGTTCTAATAAACCTAACTTGAGATCCTTGCGTAGGTTAGCTCTGAGGTTGAAGTTCAATCACCAAATGTACCTGATTGACGAATCCTCAAAATTTAGATCTTGTGCCATCAAACTTCTCAAACAAACTAATTTTTGGTTTTCTAATATTTAAACGGTGCTTCAATATAGGTGAGGTAGTATGGTTTGGTGTAGATATTGACGCAGCTCCAACCATCTATATATCTTCACTTTTTGCTAATTTTGTTGCACCTTATAGTGGTAAATTGAGTTGATGCATTGCAAGCATTAGCTTTCTTATTTGTTCTTGCATTTATGCAATTGCACTCTTCATTTTTGCAAGCTCTACTATAATAATGTAATAGGAAGGAAGGTGTCTACTCTCACTTCAAGAAATGCAGAATAACACATTCAAAAGAAAAAATTCTAGAAACAATATCAATTTAGAAGTGGATACTCCACAATTTCTAAAATGTTTATGTCTTATCAAGAAAAAGGAATAATCCACTTTTAATCAAGAAAAAATAAAGCTTTGATATTGTATGTGTACTCTTGTCAATCTGTCAAGGACATGAATTAGAAAAAGATGTATAATCTAATAAAAATTATATCAAAGAAAAGTCACAAAATAGGAATAAGAAAGTATGTATATTCAAAGGGAAATTGGAATGGCTATTGCCAAAAACTAGAAACATGAAGATTCTTGAAACTAGACTAGAATCAAAAAAAGAATTGACAAGAGTGAAGAAGGCTTCACTCTTGCTTCTATAAATACTATCTAATTTAGAGCTATGTGGCGGTATTCTATAGGACCTCCTATACATATCTAATTTGCAAGATACGTGTCTAATTTGCACAACAAGTTTTTCACATGTGCGCCACATACTTAGCTTGTTCCACAAGCTACTAACATGTGCGCCATGTGGCTAGCTTGTTGACCAAGTTTCTAACCTACCAATCACTTGTAAACATGTATAAAAGTGATTCCACGTCTATAAAGCTTCAAGGAAGCTTTTCTATCAGATATTATCAAATCAACTTATTTTACCTACTTCTATTGGTCTATATTATTTAAATAATTATTGGAATAAATCTTATGTCTGTGACAATTAGACATTGAATGATGTTGAAGACAATGCGTGATAGTTGATTTCCTAATGTCACTTCCAATGGTTGGATTTCTTCAATAACATCTCCTAATGCAAGGTTTCATCTATCAATGATTTCAATGGGTGTCGAATAGATCTTCTTTACAAGTAAAAAGTTGTGCTTGGTCACAAAATCCTTATCCTTAAAGCATGTTGAGGCTTCAGTATCTAAAAGAACTTTAATAGAAATCTCTTGTTTTAGGATTCTTATATATATAAGAAGTATAAAATTGGATGTTGGATCTAGAGATAAGAAGAGACGTTTTTCTAGTACTTTAGATTTGAAGGTGTCCAATCGCAAGGTTTCTACTACGGTTGGACACCTTTATTTTCTGACCTCTCCAATTCAAATATTATACCTAATGCCTTGAAATCTTTAAACTTGTTTAGATAGTTTGCAGCATTATAATTAGATCCTCTGCAATATAGACATAGATTTTCTTGCCAACGTCTAGTCTTTTTTATTGGTGTTAATGGCTTGAATTGAGTTGCATCAATTTGCATGGATTCAAGATATATTAATGGCTTTTTCAATACTCTTGAGGATGTAAAAGATGTACTTTAATAGATATTGCTAAAAATTGATTGCCTCTCCTATTGTAACTCAAATAAGCAATTGTCACAAGTAATAACTTGAGATATGAGTTCTTCTAAACTTTCTACTCTTGGCATTGTGATTAATAAATTCTTCACATTGTCTTTTAGGCCATAATGGAATTAAGTCATAAAAGCCTTATTATTCCAATCAAGATTATAAATAAGTTGTTAGAATTCTATGGCATAAATTGCAACTAAATATTATCCTTGTCATAGTTTTGAATCTTCTTTTTTGCCGCCTTCTCTCAATCACTATCTTTAAATGCAGCAATACATCTTTTTATGAAAGCCTTCAAATTGTATAAGATTGGAGAATTCTTTTCAAAAAATGGAGCAAACTATAATTGAATACTTTCTGATACAAAGGTGCCTACAAAAGCAATTTGAGTGAACTCATTTGGATAATGAGAAGGATATAGTCATAAGTAAAGTTATACTTGTTGTACAAATCTTCAAAAGTTGAATCTTATTCCATCAAATTTATTAAGCATACTAGCCTTTGATTCTTTCATGACAATCCTTGGAGCTTCTAGAGAGGTTACATGCATAGCTTGTCTTCCGCCTACTTCTCTCAATAGTATAATCTCTTATTGCAAACTATAAATTTCTTGCTTAGTTTTTTCAGATACTTACTCCATTTGCAATTTTTTTTTTGGATTGTAAAAGAATGCCATTTCTTCTCATACAGTATCCAAAAAAGCTTGGAGATCTACAAGAATTGCCACTCTATTCTATATTTGTGAAGATGTATCTTTCATGATTTGATCTACTTCCATATTGACAAAGAAAAAATCAACAAGTTGTTAGTGTAGTATTTTCTATACTGAAACGGAATATTTTTAAATAATATTAATTTAAAGGAGGATAATGTACAACCTCTAAAATACACTACTATATCCTAGAAAAGAAATAATCTACTCTTTTCAAAGAAAGATCAAACTACAACAATTAAGCATATCAATCTAAAAAAAGTAATCCACATTCTTCTAAAATGCAATAGTATCTTCAAGAAGAGGGATAATCCATTCTCTATTAAGAGATCAAAGGTATGATATGATTACTTAGTTAGTCTTATCAAACTGTCAGAGATGCAAGATAGTATGTTAACAAAGAAACAAGGAAAAGATTATAAAATTAGAATAATTCTAAAAATAAAGAATTGGATGAACAAGAACAAAGAATTAGATCATTGACAAGAAATTAGATTGATATCAAGAAAAAAATCAACATTTTGGATTATTCCAAGACTTATGTTGGCAAGGCTAAGGTGCACCTTGGTCTTACATCTTATTTATAGTACAAGGCCTATGTCCTATAGAATCTCCTAAGAGTATCTTAGAAGATTCTAAAAGACTGAGGAAGATTTTAGAAGACTAAGGCAAATTCAAGAAAACTAAAGAAGATTTTAGAAGATTCTAGAAGGCTACAAGAGATTATAAAAGATTGAAGAGGATTCTAGAAGGTTCTAGAAGACTATAGAAGATTCTTAAAAGACTAAAGAAGATTCTAGAAGATTTTAGAAGATTCTAAAAAACTATGAAAGATTTTAGAAGATTACAAAAGATTCTAGAAGACTACAAAAAGTTTTAGAATGTGGTGACTTAAAATATGTCCATGACAAAAACAAAACTCCAAATCAAAAACATATGTAGTTAACTTTTTAAACAATATATATTATCTTTAAAAAAATATGAATAATATATTCTTAAAGAATTTGTGTGCTTATTTATTTACATTTATTTAATATTATAAGATTTAAATAATTATAAATTTACATATTATAGTTGCAAAGCTCATTGTGATATTTTTGTGAATCATCTATCTATTATATCTATTATATCTATTATAAACGTATATTTTAAGCTTTTTTATTCTTTTTTTACATCAAACCATGTTTTTTACTTGCATCCTTATAAACAAAGTTAAGTTCACAATACTTGGCAATTTTATTTTTTTATTTTTTATTTTTTTTTGCAATTCATTAATACCTTCTTAGTATCTTTACAAATTTTACAAATCATTTATAATGCCATTGGATTTTAGATGAGATGAAGGTGTCTTGCAAATCTGAACCAAATTATCCTATTGTTGAATATCTTAAATTTATATCTTAAATGCCCATCAAATAGGGTGTATATTATAATATAGGAAAAGCATCCTTGTCTCTCTTTGGAACCTCCATAGACACAATTGTAAATAGCAAGCACGTCCATCATATTCCATCCACATTAACTATATAAAATTATAAGATATAATTATAAAAATAAAAATCAATAAATTTAATCAAAAGACGTGGTATATAAAATCTACATTATTAATTATAAAAGAAGAAATAAAAATATGTTATTTAAAAATAAAATAAAATAAGTATAGCTAAATAAATGTACAAATGATGATTTTATAAATAAATCAAGACATCTTAAATATTATTATTATTTTTTACTTATTTTAAAATATACACCATAAAAGAAAATTTTATATATTTTGTGATTGATTTTAGGTACTTATAAATATAAAATATCCAAACATAAAAAATAAAAAATAAAAAATAAAAAATCACAAAGTAGAAGTAGGTATATAAAAAAGACTAGCATCAAAGTAGTGGGAGAGTGTAACGTTAAGAAGAGAAGGTGTCTATAGAAGAGAATAATCAATATATTAAAAAATGAATATCATTGTATTCACTTGTTTTACAAAAATAACTAAATAACAATTAAAAGTCTTGTATTTTTTTAAAGAGACTCTTTTTAATAATAATGTTGTATAACTTGGATACTTAGTTTATAAGTCTTATGGTCATTAAGAAGTTTTTATATGGCGTTTTTGTGAGCTAGTATATGTATGAGCAATATTAAGACCATCTTTAGTCTTGTCAACATTTTGCTTGTATTCAGCCTTAGTTTAAGATGCTTTAATCCCTTGTACTTGCCAATAATCATCTTAATACATTCTTTTATCGTAAATATTTTATTCTTGATTTTATATTTTATATTTTTATTTTTAAATTCTTAATTATGTAGAAGTATACTTTCTTTAGACAAGTTTGTCTAAGTTCTTATCCTTGACAAATAGCTAAAGAATAATTGTTATTATAATTATTTATTATGAATTATTATGAAAAAATATAAAAACATTTTAGATGACTAATTGTCTAAAAATTGATAATTTGGTAAAAAAATAAAATAAAAAAAAACTCATAAAAAAACTCAAAAATATGACTTATTTAAAGATAATTTGGTATCAATTGATCAAGTAGATCTTGATTGAAATTAATTAAAAATCTTATCTAAAAAGAACACATTTTACAACCTATGACTTTGTCAACTATTTTCTTGGAAAAAAATAATAGATTTTTAGATTTAGAAATTATGAAAGTTGAAATGTTTTATTATAATTAAAGATATTGATTATTTATTTGAAAAGTATGAAGATTTATGATACACATCTTTTAATTTAATCAAAAATTTCAACTCAAGCTATATATATATATATATATTTATATATTTATATATCTTTACTAATTTATAGATTTTGGTTCTATTTTTGGTTTCATATTATACAAATGACAAAGATCCAAGGCATAATAACACTCAATCCAGAATCCATTTTGAGCCTTACTAACTTTCAGCAACATAAATACTTGAAGTGTTCAAATTGGCCCAAGTCTAACTTGATTTTGTCTTAGGCGACAACTCACATGACGTAAAAAGGGGTGCCCAAAAAATTTAATATTCAGAAACCAACAATCCAATTTGGTAACAAGAATTTATTTGATAAATCAATTATGTGGGAAGTCAAATTGGACTCATGCAAAGTGGTCCCAAGATATTTTCCCCAAAGGTTCCATGCTCATCAACTTTCAGATATTAAAATACATCCGGAGATGCTGGTGACGACACGTGGGTCAGACTCGAACGCTTTGGGGCAAAGACCGTCTTATCCAAATTGTGTCGGGAACGGTGCGTTCGAATATTTCGGGAACTCGAGAACGTGAAGGCCCTTTTCACACTGGGCTTCAGTCGAACCCCGATAACCGGAGCTTCTGTGGACAATAGTTCTCCTCGTTTAGGGTTTAGAGTTTCCAACTAAAGGAATCTCTTTGTATTTGTTCAATTTTCTTTCAAGTTCCGGTTGCTTAGGTGTAGGGTTCTGGTGGCATTGCATCATCGGGAGAGTCGTAACAAGGAGAATTGGGGAAGAGGAGGGACAGGATTTCCACGGAAGCACAATTTGGGAGCAGGAGAGATGTTGGATAAAGCATTGGAGGTGTTCAAGTCTATTGCGCTTTTTGTAGCAGCGGGGCTTTGCGAAATTGGAGGGGGTTGGTTTGTGTGGAAGTGGCGGAGAGCGGGTTGGCATTGGGGATATTTTATACTAGGAAGTGCAATTTTGGTTCTGTATGGGATAGTTCCGACTTTGCAAGATGAAATGTTCGGACGCGTCTATGCTGCGTATGGGGGCTTCTTCATTCTGCTCTCATTTTTCTGGGCTTGGGCTTTTGACGGCGTGCAGCCTGATCGCTGGGACCTCATTGGCTCTGCCATTGCCATTGGGGGAGTTTGTCTCATAATGTTCTTTCCACGTAGGCAACATGATTCTGCTCCTGATCCTAATCGCATTTCCCTTTCTTAGTTCATTGGATTTATTCTACTTTAATTGTGCCTTCTAGGTAGAGGAGTTTATTGGCAGCATTTGAGTCATGTAAAATACCCCCCTCTTGACTACGTACTTTAGTGTATTATAGTATGCCAGACGACGACCTTATTGGTCCTTGCATTTCTTTCTAGAATTGAAATCCTTGGACTAGTTCAAGCATGTTGTAGATTTTATGTAAATTAGTCCTGCATCATACTTCATGAACTAGGTCACAATTTCATATCCGTTGGACCTTGTAGAGCTGTGGTGATCATGTGGGTACTGAAATTGGAGCAAGAACTAATTCCGGTTGACATAAGTAGTTTTCAGGGTTCATTCAAACTCACAAAGTGAATAGAATCTTTTTTATTACAGACCACCAGCTTTATGAAGCTTGAAGTGACGCAAGGTGTAGCTGCTCAAACATCTTGTGCGTGAATTCGTGAATCTTGTTTTATGAGCACATGTTATCTATGTGCATTCTTGTTTTGCGTTGTTGAAGTGACTGTTGATCTTTGGCCTTGCGCCAAGCTATACTACAATGTTGCTGCACCTGCATGTTGTCCAAAGCAACTAGTTTTCGCATTCGTACTTAAATGGTATTTTTCAGCAACACGCTCTAACTTGGAGATTGTAAGCTTTATTGCAGCAGTGCTGTACACAGTTTGAGAAAATGTAGTCGAAAGTAAAATGTTTACTCCTTATTACATTCAACTTGGGGATATAGCCACAGGTAATATTGTTGCATTTTACAAATCTATGTTTATTTGACCATTGCTCCCACTGCCCTATTCCTTGAGAGAATTGTTCTCATTTTCGAAGATGAATGTTGCTTGAAAGCCTAATTTCTGTCAGGAAAATGTATTAGTACCTGCGAACCTGCAGTTCTTTAGTGTATTGTTCTCTATTTTCTTGATTTGGCGTTCATCAGATGGACCACTTGAATGTGGCTCGATAGGCATCATTTGCTCAACTTCTGAAATACATCTTGCCCTTTTCGTAAGATGCAGCATGCATGAATTCAGGTAAGTGTGCCAGGTTGATACCAGTGCTTATACATTAGTGCATAGTTTAGTGCATATACATTAGTGCTTTTATTGCAATATAAAAACATCAAAACGACAAAATCTCTTGAGCAACTATGTTTGCCAGGTGTAGGACCTGGCAAGGTCCTTCCACTCATCGAATTTCACCGGCGTCTTCAGTCATCATCACTGCAAGATGAAGGTTCAGAGATTTCTTTATACGACACCAAACTAAGTTTGATGGAGGACCAGAGGGCAGCTAGCGATCAAGTCCACGGCTCTTGTGGGTTCTGGTGTGCAGCGTCAGACCATTATGAAGCATTGTGTCATTGAATGATGACCGTAGGCAGTCTAACAACAAAATTGAGCGTGTAATACGGCATGTCAATGAAGATTGGACCAATTCCTTCGGAGTCAGCAGTCTGTTTCAGTACAAAATGCAGAGACTCTGCAGGCGAATGTAAAATTCTTGTAAGACTTTAATGAAGAAATGTCATACACAAGTCAAACTCTCTGGTCGTGAAGTTTAGAGTTCCAGTTATTTCTGCATCTTCGTTATAAATAGTATAATTGTATGGCTTCGTCCTTCATATTTATTTTTGTCAGTTTTATTACTGTTGCAAATATTACAACGGAATTATGAGGTTGATTTTGTTGCGAATAGAGTTTGAGTGTGAAAAGACTGTAAATAGGATTTGGATTTTATTGAGTGAAAAACTAAGTCGTATTTGTGTGAAGAGATGGGATCAAGTATCTCAAATGATGCCCACACTATATGAACACAAGCCTAAGAAATTCATGAAGCCTTCATGAAACATGCAGCTTTTACTCGAATCTCACGTCTAACAAGCTCCTCGTAATCTACACGTTTGATCAAAGACATGTTCAAAGTCCAAAGCTCTGCAGTTATATATCTCATGTGTGTAACCTATTGAGCATACAGAAATGCATTCCAGATAGAACCCATAATTTGCCTTGAAGGAGAACAACGATTTTACCATTTGTGGCAAAAGTCCTAAATCTTGTAGTCTGTCAAAATGGCACAAAGTATTATTACAGCGAGGACAGTAACGTTTTCTGTCTAGCTCGTTGATCACGTATGCACAAAATAGTGTATACAACTCTTACGGGATGTCGATATACACATTTACTTCATCTCCCTTGATTATGATACATCGCCGAGAATTAGGGTTTTGCAGAGGAAACCTTGAATTCACTGCAGCTCAATTTGGGATCATTATCGTTGTGACAGGCATCAATGATGTGGTCTATTCTGCCTATAACCCTCCGAGCCCTTCTTACTGCAGATTTACTCTGTGAGCTTTGGCCCGGAAAGTTCTATTAACCGGTGCGTCCTCGTCCTCTTCGACGGCTTTGAGATTGAGTAATCACATTTAACCTATTTCCAGCCGGTCACAGGTAGTCCATCGCCTTGTTTTCGTTCCATTTTGATCTCCAGATAATTTCTTTGTTGATCTCACTTGGGCTCGATGTTCTGATCATATTCTCATATTACTCAATATAACTTTGAAACCTAGAATTGTCTGACTAGAGGTTAGATTTCGTCCTTACGTCACATTTTACAAGTTCATAACGGTGGTCCGTGGTTTTGATTGGTTATGACGGCATTGTGATTCTGCTGGAGTTTGTCAATGTTGTGTAGAGAACGAGTTGCAGAATTCGTTTTCTAACTCCATAATTCGTGTTTAAGAATTACAGTTTTGTGTTCGAGTTGATGTAAAACGTGCTCGATTATGATCTTTTCAGTAGGATTTCTAGTGACATTTATTGGTCCTCTGTTTACGGGTCACTCTTAGTTATAACTTGCAATAAGAATGAAATATATGGCTAACATAATGTGAACATTCAGACATTTGAATGTGATCCATTCTGGATTCACAATTTTGATCAGCAAAGTTGGGATATCAGCGTTGTCTTTTAATAAACACGTGGAGCTGATGGATACTTTCAAACGATGGACGAACTATGGTACGAATCAACAATGTTTGATTGCGTTAGTAGCTGTAGCTCTGTGTTAAGTGGGCAGATCCTTATGTTCCTGAGAATTTTCGGCAAAGCTTGATCTGTACGTGAATTTGTAAAGTTCATTTGCTTGTAAAACCCACATTCTGAAGGGTTTTTTAAGGCTAAATACAGATCGGAGGGTTTTTGTGTGACTGGAATTCGTATCAGGAAACTTTCTCTTCTGAGTGTCTCATCTGAAACATTAACATAAGATGGATTGTTCAATCATAAATTCTAAATTAAGCGTTGGAATAAGTAAAATTTTCCATGTGAATGGTCTGATACGTGCATGTATTGTTCATCAAATTCAATACCGGATTATAAACAGCTGGTTTAATGATCAACAGCTATTTTTTCAGTTGACTGTCAATTGTGTTTGTGTTTTGTGTAGTCTGGTCAAAGTCGTTTCATACTTTTTTTGCATTTCATTATTAAATCCGTATTCTTTCAAATACTCAAGGCATAGCTTGAAACTTGACCTATGTCGGACGCCCCCGTGGACACCCATGTGCCATACACTCCTGCTTGCAAAAAAATAACTAGTTTTGATTTTAAATGATACTTTATTTATTTTTTATTTGACATTGATGAATAATAACAGTAATTAAATGTAACTTTTTATGTTTTTATTATTCAAAAATTTAATTTGACAAAGATTTGCAAGGACAAAAGAATTGAAGGTTGAGATAATATGGAGCAAAAGTATACATATAGATAAGGATATATCAAATTTTGGTACTAAAGTAATAAATATAACAAGAATCATGATTTAAATCAAAACTAGTTATTTTTTGCAAGGTGTGTATGTATAAGGCTTTACACCTTATTTTTTTATTCTTAGATTATTTATTTATTTATTTATTTTTAATACAAAATTAAGACAACAAGAATGAATTCAACTTCTTTATCAATAGGTGATTTAATTTCATCAAAATTTTATTATTGGTGTATTTTTTGTGAGTTAAAAATATGATGAATTTTAAACTATTTGTTAAATATAATATTAATATAGGAAAATAAGATCCATTATTTATGAAATTATAATATTAAGTATTAATATCAAATCTCACCTTATGTGGCATACAAGAAAAAATACAAATATAAATGAATTCAATAGTTTTTAGGATTATTAAAATTTAATTTTTAAAGAAATCATATTTAAAATTCATGATTATTGCATAAAAATTTATAATACATATTCCAAAAAATATATAAAAAATATATATTAATATTTTAGATAAAATCACTTTTTAATATTTTACACAAAATAAAATATAAAAAAAATACTCAATTTACAAGATATATATTGTAAAATTTAATATATATATTCCATTTATTTTCAATCATAATTTTTTAATAATTTTTATTTATTTTTAATTTCTATAAAATCATTACAAAGTATACAAATATATAAAGAAATAACTTCAAGATTATTGAAGTAAAACTTGGTAATGCTACAGGATAAACAAACTTGAAAACCGTAAGCATAACATTTATTATATTTGTAGCATATTCATTATAAAAAAATTATATTTATTTAATTTAATGTATTCATATAGTAATTTTTAAATTGAAAAATTCACAATTCACCACAAGAGACCTATAAGATTACATTATAAATCATGTAGGTTTTTTCATCCAATTCCAATTTGTAAAGAGTTATGTCTATTAATTAGTATAAAGTGATACGGATCTTTATAGTACTCAAATAATTTGAGACAAATGGAAATAAATAAAAATCAGTTAGGTCAAATGAACCTTCTTTATAAAAATTGTATATTTTTTTCAAAAAATATTTTGTCTAAAATTGATTTTGGATATGTCATATAATTATAGAAACTTCTCTTCAGATATATGTAGATCTTAAAAACCACTATAAAAGCATTATGAAAATTGGGCACTTGTCTTGCAAATCTAATAATCTATAATAATCTATTTCACATGAATCTCTTGTTAATATATATATATATATATATATATGTATATATATATATGAATATAAAATTAAAACCATTTATTGAAATTAGCAAAAATACAAGAATAATTTAAAAATCTCAATGTTTGTAATGCATTAACTTTGTTTATTACTACAACCAACATTAAAATTAACTAGGGGTAAAAATATAGAGATGGTAGGAATTTCTTTAGGAACTCTACAACATCAAGTAATCTCTCTTATTGTTGAACATTTAAACAGATTTTTTATTTTTTATTTTTATAATTGATAGGAATTTAGGAATTTATTAGAATTAAAGAAAAAGATAATTAATATCTTTGCAATAATTTTTAAACTTTATATTAAAAAACTCCTTTTTATTCAACTTAAGATATTTTAGTTTGTTTTGAGAACATCTATAAATTAAGGCTATTGTCTTTCTCAGACTCTATTTGCCATAACCTACAAGCTGGAGCCAAATAAGCCATTACAGCAATTTTATTGCAGCAAAATGTGGACCACCATTGCAAGCACTCAGTGAGAGAAGAAGTGGGGACCATATGAAGCAGCCATTTGCAGTGTGCAGAGCAAAACCATGAGAAGCTTACAAAGAAGGCCATGATGGCGCCAACCAAGCTTGGTTTTGTCAGCAGTACAGACAACCTTGTTGTAGAAGAAGTGACACAGAATTGGCTCACCATCAACTAAAGCACAAAACCCATGAGATGGATCATTCAGCACCTACACATTCCTCAAGGCCTTTTTCATCAAACCCCAAACCTGAAACTGGGCAAATTCTATCATCTTCCTTTGAATTCTCTACATTGAGTATGCCACTGATTAAGTCCACTTCAAGGATAACAGTTTAATTGTCATAGGATGAAGAAAACAACGCCATCTATATTGGTGGTAAGAATATTCCAATTAGTATGAAGATCAGGGGTTAAGAAGGTTTTATTAGTGAAACAATTAGCTTCAGCTGATATCACAAGGAGCAATTCTTGTATCATATCTGTAGGGTTGTGCAAGTTGGTTCATTTAGTCCCTTGTGTCAGCCTGTTTTGTGCCAAATTCTTTGTGAATTTCTACTTAACTGATACTTATAGAGAGAGAGAGAGAGAGAGAGAGAGAGAGAGAAAACTTTGACAAAGGTGTATTTCAGTTACAAAGAATCTTTTCTTAAGAATATATTTACAAATTATGATTTTATTACTACTTGTACATTTTTTATTTTGTTTTAATTTTCTATTTCACTTGTTTTTACACTTTTACTTTTCTCATAAATACTTAATATATAGCAGTTTTTAAAATTTTGTGTATTTTTAAATAAAAAATAATTTATCCTTTAAAATATGTACCAACATGCAATCAAGTAATGATACTCAAATATTAATTTGGATAAAAGAGATGTAAAGCAAACTAATAGATTGAGGAAAATTATTTAAAAAAAAAAAAAAAAAAACAAAAACAAAAAAAAACAAAGTTTCTCTTCATAAAATAGATTGAGGAAACTAAGTTTTATTTTTATTTTTTTTATAAGTTTTAGTTTGTTTCATTAAATTATTTTAAATATGTGGAGTGATATTTATATTTTGGTATTCACATATTTAAAATAATTTAATCTGAGTTTATGGATTTTTTTTAAATAAAAAATTATTTTACTTGTAGTTAGTTTATTTTTTAAATCAATAATATTTATTACACATAATTAAAATTAATAAATTTGTTATATTTTTGGAGCTATTGTGACTCAAACACTCTTTTATAGACAATAAAAGTATCATACAGTTTTATTTAATTATAACATGTATTTAACTATACGATATATAAATAACATGCAATAAATTATAATTTAGAAATTAGATGGAACAGATGTGCATAACAATGATAAGAGACCATAGAGTGTGTAAAATCAATGTGCATGGGTTGAACCATGTAAGATTGTATATTGATCCATGTCGTATGATATCATTTTATTTTATTATATATATATATATATATATATATATAAACACAGACAATTGAATCTAAATACATTAATTTACTGTAGAATATTGGAAAGAGCGAAAATGAACCTAACTGGATTGAGTACTCATTAAATTTGTGCTTGAAAAAGCTCGCCAAAAATCACCTTGTGCCCCAAGGTTCAACCCTTCACGACATGGAGTTGCCCTTACCTGTGTGATTGTTGACACCCGCTTCTGCGCTCACTCCAATCGTTGATACCAGCAATGTAGTTGATACCAGTTTAGTGTTTATACCTGGTACTAATATTAGCAACGTGCTGATAAACCTCAATTATTGATATCGATGATATTCGCAGATCAGTTCATACCCGTGAGATAATACCAGTTGATGCAAGTCCTCTCTCTCAGCTTGGTCGTCCTCAGCCATGGTGCCAATGTTTGCACAGGAACAAGTCGTGGGCAGGGCTGTAAGAGAATGCTTGCCCTGGCTTAACTGATACACTGAGGGTTCGTTGCAAAGTTTTGCTTAATGCATCGAAGGTGACAGATGCGAGGTCAGATTGTGAGGCGTTGATTGTGGCTCTTCTTCTTCTCGTTTAGCTAGCGTTAGTTAGATCTCAGCAGGTAGAGTTTTGCAGCGTTGAGGTTTCGACGACAGGAATAATGTTAAGCTCCGGGGAGACGGCTGCCCTTCTGGCCGTTCTTGGGGACGAGCGATCTTTGGATAGTCATGTATCGGCTTTTACCATCACATTTAAGCGCCATCAGCACTTTAAGGCCTGTTGTTGCCTGATTTTGCTCCTTGAGGTTCGTTGGAGTGTATGGTAGTGTATTTCACGTGTTTTTGCGAGTAATTTTTAAACTTTGGGTGGGAGATTACAGTGAAGGTTATTGTGTGATGGAGTTTATGATTGAATTTTGCGTCCCTATTCGTTGACAATGTCGTATTCTTCTTCTAGTGATTTTATAAAAATGAATGGCATCGGTTGTAATTTTTGGTTGATATCTAATTACAGTCTTAAATGAGTTGCAGCACAGGTCTAGACGTTTATGGCTTTAGTAAGTAGTGCGGGTAATTGTGTCACCATTCAGGATGTGAATTATGGTGTCATAGCAGGTGGCGGTGCCGTAAATCAGAGGGTCTTATGTGGTTTTCCGATGAATTGATTGTAGGCCAGATTTCATCAGCGTTTTTTTGTCGATGCCAGAATTAATTTTGTTGAATTCTCCCTACAACAATGTAGAGGGATCATTCGACGTAGTTTTTTCATGCTATTATATGTATGAATGAAGTAACAATACAAAGGTGTTTCTAAGTTTCTTTGCAGGCGCAATTTTGCCCTAAGTGTGACATGGACATGCTAGATACGTGAGGAGTTATGATTTAGGGTTTACGTGGGTATTTCTACATTGTAACGTGTAGAAGGTCGTTAGGTAATAGTTATGTAATTACTGCCCTTTGTGTAGTGAAATGCCTACCGCTAACTGTTGTCGTGGTAATCGTTTTGAAGGATCGGCGGCTTTTAAAGCAGACTCAACGCCTTGTGGCCTTTTACATTTTGGTTGCGGTGTATCGTGGCGAGCAGCCAAGCACCAACCCTTTCCTGTCGTTTCTAATTGATGTGAGCGCTCAACATGTCTTTGCTTGTGGAACGTCAATATATAGTGCACTTGGTAGAGGTTGCAGGGAAGATGAATATGATAAGGCTTTTGAACTTGGATTTTCCCTTAAACTCCACACTACCTTTAAACAATTCACGAATATTACACGTTCCTGATGCAGGCAGCCACTAATGAGGCAGCAGATATTGTGGAACGTGCATTTCTACAGTTGCTTCTGCAGTCTCTCAACAGCAACAGCAATGAAGTAAGTGTCTAGGTGCTTGTAGTTCTCTTTTAGTTCTGAGATGGTGTTGGATATTAACAAAAACAGATTTACTATGTCCAAGGACTCGACCTTGTGTCCGTCCTGCTTCCTTATTTCTCTTCTTATACTTGGCCTAACTGAAGTAGTCGTTTAAAGCTGTAGTTGAAGACATGAAATTACTGTATACCAAAAATGATGCAACTACCAGCAGACTTATCATGTCTGGAAAACATGCAATGGATCAAGATTTTATTTGTACTGATTCTATTCACGAGCCTTTCAAGGTTTAATGCGTATGCTCCCAATCATTCCCGTGGATAGGGAAGAGTTTTCTTGACTCTGATAAAGTAAGTTTGAGGTTTGTTTATGATCAACCGCAGTTTTATGAATCTCGCTGTGGTCTTCTTGCAGCTTTCGACTGAATCAGCTAGCAATTTCATCTCAACATTCGACCCCTCAGCTCATGTACAACCTTCATTTTCACATTCTCGTCTTAAGGACTCTTTCCATATCATCTTACGAGTATTGTTAATTCTCATATGGTTTGATTTTTGCTTGGATGAAACAAGATTGTAAGGTTGTGAATTTTTGTGGTCTAGAGATGCTCTACTATTGCGGTTTTTTCTCGATAAATTAGAACATTTGTTTATTGTTACAGATTAGACTATAACAGTGGTGGTTTATGTCTTGGAATTACTACAGAATCTTCTAAACGCTGAGACGTTGAAATCAAGATATGCCGACAAGCTTCCACCCGAGCCCCGTATGAGCAGTTTCCAGAAGGCATCGATCAGTAACACAATTCCTGATCCAGATGTCCCGCCGGGCTATGACCTTGATTCTTCTGAGTAATTATTTCTTGAGCTACTATTTTATGAATGTTGATGTGTTTGAAGTAATGGGAATTTTCAACTTGGTCTAAGAATTTACTGAGGCTATTTGTATATTATTTGTTTTTGTTTTCATATTACCTGTTAGTTTTCAATTTGCACGTTTTTCTTCCTGTTGTTGTCAACAAAATCTGATCTCAAGTGCTCTAGATGTTGACATATATTATTCAAGGTTGAGTATCAATTCGTATTTTTGTGTCACTGTGTTTGATTAGGATGTACATCGTTTGACTAGCATTCTTATTTTGTTGATTACAGACACGGTGTGCCAGGAGGTGTGGCCCAGCTCGGGGCTGGAAATAGAGAAGCTGCGGCTGCTGCCTTGGTACAGGCTTCCTCGCTGAATGGGCTGGAGCCACCTTGGGTGCGCCCTGCCCCACCAAGGCTTCCTTCCCAGCATGGAGAGGTATGTAATTGATGTATGTAGTCCATTGCATTTAGAACTCCTCTTGTATTCACAGATTTCTCAGGTGGTCCAAGCCTCACATGACATAAAGTAATCTTTCTCCTATTCCTGGTTACATGGTTGTTACTCAAGTGGGTACTAACGCTGCGAAGAAGCTCCTCAATTCTAAAGTCATTTCTGTGCGTGTACTTTGTAGTGTATTAGCTAAAAACCTGAAAATCCTTCTCGTTAAAGGGTTTAACATAGTGCTTTTATTATACTTTGTTATTATATTGGATGCTTCTTACTACCTTGTGGAGTTAGGTTTGTATTCTTATCGTCCTCTCCAACGATTGATTTCAGATGATTTGGCAAGTTCCAGATACCCAACATGAACTTCTGTGGGATTATGGAATGTGTGCCGATACCAGTCGTGGTGCTGCTATTCGAGAGCAAATAAACCGTGCTTTGAAAGGAGCTTTGGCGCCTGCTCTATTGAAGGTCCCTTCTCCTCCATATCACGTCTTGTCTCTACTTAGTATGTACTGTCACTTGCAATATTAAATCATGGGAAACAGTTCTTCGTAGAGATAAGCTGCTTAATTGATGACTTGGCATGTGTTGGCATCACTAATATGTGTTTCGCAATCTTTGCGATGATCATGCCACATAGAAGAATCATGGATAGGCTGTTCTAGTATAGTACTATTCTTACTAGCAGTGTCCAGTTTTGGTTGTGTATAGATTGAATTGAAAAGTGGGAAAGGGCATGATCATGTGGCGAACACTTTCTCAACATGACTCTCATTTGGGATTTAGGTTGTTATAATCAACTCATTGTCCTCTTAGAGTAAAGGTTAACAAATCAGTTGCTAATAATAAAGCGCAGTCAGCTTTTAGATAGATAACCCCATGAATTAGAGCAGTGACAGCCGGTCATTACCAGTTATTACTGTAAACGTGCCACAGTGACAGAGCTGTGTTTTTAGCCTTTGCTTGGTAACCTGTTGACTTCAACATACAACTCTTTTCTGGTTATGATTGTAGTAGCATTCTAAGCAATTTCAGTTGGACTTAGGTTAATGTTTATTGTCAGTTGTCCATTGAAGTCCATAGAGCAAGTTGTCGTAGTAGGTTTATCCAAGGTTGATCATCTTGGTGTCATTTCTACATGGCTTGTCTTTTGTGATATTTATCTTTGAGAATTATCAGTAGATTATGGTTCTGTTTCAGTAGAAGCAAGAGTTTTGCTGAGAAACAACACACTAAGGAGGTTGCAAGAAATATTCTATATCTTGGACGGACTATTGACTTCATATTTGTGCGGCTGGTAGTGGCCTTAGGTCTTGTAGTTAGCCTCATCATGCATATTGTGGTTGTTTGTTAAGTATCTATTTGTGTTATTTGCTAAATCTGAGGACTGTGTGAAAATCCACTTTCAATTGGAGGTCTTTTTGATTGGAACCCTTTTCTTTTTTAAATAGAAATTTACCCTGGTGATCAATTTTAGTGACCTTCTGTATTTCTCAGTGTACGTAGTTAAATTCATGAGTCAGGAGGTATTGGTGTTCATGTGCTCACCAAAACACGGCGTGCATGCTATCCTATTTTGTCTTTCGTGCAGTTCAACTTACTTGTCAAGGTCGCTATTTCTGTAACAGAAAGTTGTAATGGAGCTAGAAGCTGATCCCAAACTTGTGTACCACTGTGGGTTGACCCCACGAAGATTGCCTGTACGCCCTTAACCTACTGTTTGCATCTACTTATGAATATGTCATTCCGATGAATCCACTTACAATCTTGTATTGCAATTTTTAAGGAGTACCATGTCTGTTGTGCCTTTAGTATCCTCATGACTTGATAGTGACTTCAGGATTGTGGTGACTAAAGACCGTGTCTTTTCTGGCGTATGTTTACTAAAAATTCCTGAGTGAATAGAAAGAGCATGTCGTGTCACTACATACGTTAAGTTTGACTTGATATGTTGTGTTGAGCTTTATTGCCTTTCCTGACAGCTGATTGTGCTCTTTGCAGGAACTTGTAGATCATAACCCCGTCATTGCTGTTCAAGTTTTGCTAAAGCTGATGAATTCAAACCAGATTACTGAGTAAGTAATTTTGTGGTTATTCACTGTAGGCTTTGAACCCAATGGTTTACTAGACATGCATAGAACATTGTGCTTCCCGTAGCATGAATATATACTTGGGGGGACTTTTTAAATCTGTGGAGGGATATGTTGGAGTAGATTATGAAGTTGGATCGACACTTGTGTTGTATTGACTTTGTTCTGTAGATTAAGCAGATAGATGTGAATGGTCTCCTTTCTTACCTTTTTTGTTATGGTTATTCTAATAGAATTGGGTTGCTTGCAGTTATTTTAAAATGCTGGTCAATATGGATATTAGTCTTCATTCAATGGAAGTAGTGAACCGCCTAACATCAACTGTGGATCTTCCTACTGAGTTTGTTCATATGTACATTTCCAACTGTATATCATCATGTGAAAATATCAAGGTCCGGTTTTCTAACTCGTGCTTTGTGGGTCGGTTAATTCAATATTCTTGTATCAATCTCATCATAATCTAACAATTACGTTGTGTATTGTTCAGGACAAGTACATGCAAAACCGTCTGGTTCGACTGGTGTGTGTCTTTTTGCAAAGCTTGATTCGAAACAAGATAATCAATGGTATGTGTTGTATATTGTATTGCTGTTGTTACAGCGACATCTGGAAAGATCGCACTTACGATGTGGGATTGCATATGGTGATTTTTAAGTTCCATGTCTTACCAGTTGCTGTAACAGGCACAAGCTTTTACAAATAGCTTCTATGTTGATAGTTGCTTACGCATTGTTATTTTTTCTGTATCAACTGATTAATATGTCTCTTCATTGACTTAAATTTCAATGCGTGTCTAATTACAGTGCAAGACTTATTTATAGAGGTTCAGGCATTTTGCATCAACTTTTCACAAATACGTGAGGCTGCTACCCTTTTCCGACTTCTGAAGTCACTGGAATCCTCGCAGTAGATCTCGCGCTCTCTCGCCACCTATGCTGAACTCTTAAGATAGAGTAGCATCCCCAGGATTGTGTATAGTAGTAGGATTCGTTATGTCAGAATTCTTGGGGATCCACATTCAACATATTTCTCTCTAATTACTTCTCCTCGAACTTGAATTATTTTTTCTACTGTCATGCAGGGATCAGCACCCCTCTGTTCAGTTTATGTTTCATTTAGTAGAGTACCGTACTGCAACCATGTAATGGCTTGATGATTACTCGGTCTGCCTAGAGCAGGAACTGAAGTGTAGGTCGTGTGACAATCTAGAATCTTCATCGGCAACGCCTTGAATACACTTTTGCTCTTTAAGATTATATCATTGTTGCTGGCCAGATTGTCCAGTGTTACACTCGGCTTGTTTAGTCTGTGCAGGTTTTTGTTGAAATTGGGCTGAGTTGCACATTTCAAGTTATTCTGTATCGACAGCCTCAAAGCTCCCGTATCTTTCTATTGCTGTCAAGCCAAACCTGGTACAAGTAAACCCTTTGTTAACCCCTACAAAGAGTAACATCTGCATATGAAACTTTTCTCAATTAGCATTATCAAACAATAAGCATCTAATTAGAAAGTCATGATTCTAATTATTATTCCAAACTTGTTGGTTGAAAAAGTTGACATTTTTTGTCTAAAACTTAAGTACATGATACCTCATTTAAAGATTTTAATTGTTATTAAATCTTCATTGTAACATGAGATTTTTTAGTATTCTTTCACAAGTTTAGAAAAAATCTTGCACGTGTTATTGGACATGTGGTACAACAGTTGATGGTTAATTTAAATAAATGTCTTCAATAGAATTTCTTTAATTTTTGAAGCACAATAACAAAAATTTAACACAAAATAAGTTAGAATCAAAATCAAAGAATTAGTTTAATAGCAAAAATTGTCACTAAATTAGAAATCAGATAATACTATATACATGCCCTTTTAATTGAGGATACAATCTTCTAATGTAGGGCATTGTCCATAAATCAGAAAAAAAACTTTCTTAGAATAAGAGAATATTTTTTAAGCTTGTAGTTATAAGATAGCAATTTTGAAATGGCAGAAAGTAGTTATGTAGCTCTATTCACATTCACATTCTCCATTTATATTCATGTGTTCTATATTAAGTCTAATATAGGACAAGTAGGACAAGTTGTATCCTATATTATACAAAGTAAGACAAAATTCTTAATCTCCTATATTAGAAAGGCATGACTATGCATCATTATTTAAATTATATTGCTAGGACTAAGATATATCTTGATATTTACTTTTATTTATACTTAAGATTTAAATATTACATAAACTTTTTATAGAAGGTTTTTGGAAATCTATAGAAGCTTTTATAAAAACATTGAAGTTTTTGAAGGATTGTAGGAGCTTTGAAAGGTTATAGAAGATACAATAAATGATTCAATAAAAGATTCTAAAAGAAAATAGAAGGTTTTAAGAAATATTATTAAATTTTAATAGATTTTAGAATCTTATTATAAATTGATAAAAATATATATATATTTAAAATTATAATAAGTTTTACAAAAAAAAATATTTTTTTAATTTTTAATTTTTAATTTTATTATTATTAGTAGATATATTTTTTATGACCTGATTTAAATTCTATAGCTCAAAAGATCTATAAGAAATAAATTCTTTCTTATCATATTTTATAATATTAACTAATAGTAAGATTACTAAATTTGAAGTGTATCTTTAAATATTTTAATTTTAGAGTTGATTATAATTAGATCTTAATTAACTTTTAAAGATTCTTATTTTATTTTTAGTATATCTCAGTAATATCTAAAATTATAAAAAATATTGTAGTTAGTATAATAATTATAATAGAAAAATCTAAATTTAAGATATTATAATTTTTTAATTTTTTAAAAATATATATTACTTTGAAATAATTTAATTAAACAATACATAATTAAAATTTTAAAACTAAAAAATCTTGTAATTCAAAAATTGGTTAAAATGAGATATAAAAAGTATATTTATATTAATTAATTTTTTAAAATTATATATATATATATATATATATATATATATATTTATGTAATTAATATAGATTGAAAAAAAAAGAATTGAATTAAAAAGATATTTTAGAACATATTTTAAAGATAATAAAGTCATATCTATATTATTTGTATACATATCACATGGATATTTAG
This sequence comes from Physcomitrellopsis africana, assembly GCA_036785485.1. Taxonomy (NCBI): domain Eukaryota; kingdom Viridiplantae; phylum Streptophyta; class Bryopsida; order Funariales; family Funariaceae; genus Physcomitrellopsis; species Physcomitrellopsis africana. The sequence continues at coordinate 154,559 of JAWRVF010000398.1, read as the reverse complement.
TTGTGTTTAAGTTCTTATTAGTGGTCAATGTATAATATACAAAAAAATCACAAATAGGATATTTTTATAAGAGATTTTATTTCAGTAGGTCATTAACAACATAATATTATAGATACCTACATTATTTAAGTAAATAAAGATAAATAGAAATAAATAATACATAGACATATATTGAACAAATACTATCTTTCTTAAGAATCATCAAGGATGGTTTTAAAATAAGAATTGGATCTAAAGATGTCTTTAAATGCGCCATTTGGATATAGTAACTTCTAAAAGTTTCTTACAACTTATACACTTGATTTGTAAGCTTTGTGGTCTTTGAGAAGTTTCAACATTACCTTTTGATTAGCTAGTATAGATGGATGTAAGATTGAAACCATCCTTGGTTTTGTCAATGCTCTTTTAAAATTCCAATTTTAATTTGAAGCTCTCTAATTTCTTAGACTTAGCAATAGCCATTCTCATATCTTTTAATCTTTTAAATATATATCTTTTTAGTTTTTTTAGTTTTTTTAGTTTTTTTTTATTTTTATTATTTATACATAAGTAGATTACATTTTGACAAGTTAATTTAAATTCATATCTTTTATACATTAATATTAAGAAATCTAACTATATACATTAAAAGACCTTATATAATAATTTATTTAATAATAATTTAAAAAAATTAAACTTTTAGAATTATAAATTTAAATTAGAATATTATTAAAAAATATCTTTTATTTTTATTTGAACTTATTAAAGATACGATCTATGAAAATTTATTAAAATATAATTTATATATATATATATATATATATATATATATATATAAATAATATTTTTTTTAATAATTAATCTCCCAAAAATTAATAACTTCCAATAATTAATTGAAAATTTGAGAGTCAACTCTGTTCTATGGTGCATAATTACTAATATCTAATTTCTGATAATTAATTGATATTCATTGATTTTTAATAATTAACAAAGATAATTAATATAGGCCAAGTTGCTAACAAGGCTATGCGGCTATATATAATTGGATGAGGTAAGGCCATATGGCCGCTACAACAAAAGCAAGCAATCTAGATTGTAGGGCCCTAATAAGGATGATGTCCATTCTACCTTCAACGTGTTATTTTTGATGATTAATAACCTCTAATAATTAATACTTTTTCTTATAACAAATGATATTAATTAATAGAAAGAATATTATATAATTAAAAATAAAAATAAAAATATCCACAAATATTTCTATAATTGCTATCACCTAAAAAAATATATATTAGAGAGTCTTAAATTAAGATAAAAGTATAGATTTTATAATAATAAGATTAAAGAATATCTTATTTTTTTTAATATATATATATTTTTTACAAAATTTATTGATTTTAATAATATAAAAGAAATAATTATCTTTTATTATTAATAATAATGTAAAGTCAAAGGATCAAAAACTTAAGTAGTACTCATAAAAATATATATTAGATTAAAAATATTATATATATGATTTAAATAAGATAATATTTGAATTTTTTAAAACTTAAATTTATAAGTCAAAGGTGTTTTTTTTTTTTTTTTTTTTTTTTTTTAATTTTTAATTTTTTATATAATACAATAACTAAGTCCTATAGAAGCTTCTAAATAAAGGTTGAAGAAGTGTAGAGTATCATGGAAGTCTAAATAATCTTCTAAAGGACTAAATAAAATTATAGATAGTTATAAAAGACTAAGAAAGCTTCTAAAAGACTATTTATGTGAAAGATACAAGAATATAGAATAAGAGATTTGAATTAGAATAAGATTTCAAGAAGAAACCAACAAGAATTTAAATTAACCAGATGAGTACACAAATAACACCAAGAAAGGTGAGCTAGAACTTTAAGAGATGTATTATTGCGACTGAAGAATTTTTTGGTCTTGACTCCCATATATATCCCTGTCTAGGGTACTTTTTGAGCAACTTCTATTAAATTAAGAAGCTTCTCAAATAGCTTCTACCAATTGGGAAGCTTCTTAAACAGCTTCTACCAACTATGAAGCTTTTCGAGCTACTTACTTCAACTAGGAAGCTTCTTAACCAACTTTCACTAATTCAAAAAACTCTAGAATGTTCTAGAAGATTTTATAAACCTCCAAAGTGTACATTCCTAACATCACTCCCTTCTCTAGTAACAAGTTCCAAGAAGAGCTCATACCTTCAAAAATCTTTTTATACATGTAAAAAATCAAAAATATATTGGACTAATGAAGCTATGTATTTTATTCTCCGTCCTTAGACAATAGGTTCTACTAGTCCTTGAAGAAATCACCTATGGCCTTGAGCTAGTACCTCTATTGTTGAAACATCCCATCTAAGGATTTGATTTTCATTGCAACCTTCAAAACATCTTCCAAACAAAATCTCAAATTTAAAAGGATTTATCTTTTTAAGCTTAAGCAATATCTCTAAAGCTCAAGCATTAAAATCGAGACTTATATAGTTGGATCTTATTCCTAATGGCTCCAACAAAGATCATACTTGGCACTAAAATGTATCATCATCACTTTGTTCAATTGAAGGTTGTGAAAACTACACTGATTTATTTGAAGTTTGCATGGCAAGTGAATCTTCTGAATATTGTTCTCTCAATGTTTAAAGATTTGACATGGTGACTTTCTTACTTTTATTGCTCTATTCTATCTTGGAATAAATGACTACATACTAATGAAAGCTTTAATTTAACTCTCCCCCTCTTATGAGTATTCCTTGAATCCAATCTTTATTAAGAAGTTATCATTGAATATGTTTGGATTTGTGGAAATATAATCAATGAAATTCCTATACCTTTTGAGGCATATTGGTGAGATTTTTGGCTGATTTCCATGTGCAATCATTAATATCATAGTCCTACCAATGAACAAGATATTCCAATTTATCCCACTTTTGCCATGAATCAAATACCTTTTCAACCTCATTTTTATCATGGTCTTTGATTTCGATATTAGGCAATAATTGTGGTATTCTTTTTGGAATATGAAACTTTCTATAAGGCTCTAAAAGAGAGACATAAAAAATTGGATGTATCTTTATAGAAGATGGTAATTCCAAGTAATATGCCATTGGATTAATTTGCTTCTAGATAGAAAATGGTCTTAGTCTCCAATAATCCAACTTATTGCATAGCCGCTTGGTCTTGATGTTTTGTCAAAGAAGCCATACCTTATTTCCAATATGAAAAGCAAGCAGTTGATTTTTAAATTTATCTACAAATGCCTTGTAAGCATCTTGAGTTAACTGCAATTGAAGCTTCAAGATTGTTTGGTGTTGCAATAGATGCTTTGTAAATCCTTTAGCTGTTAGATTGTTATTCTTTGGCATACTCTATAGATTAAGTTTTGGGTGATATCTATAGTTAGAATAAAATAGTGCTTCTTGAATTGAGGCATAAATAATATTGTTATATATAAATTCTACTAACAATAAATACAAGATCCAATTATCTTATTGATAGTTGATGCTGCATCATAAATATTGTTCTAAAACTTGATTAACTTATTTTGTTTGACCATCAATTTTAAGATGGAAAGCCAAAGAAAGTTTAATGTCCAACTTCAATATTTCAAAAAGACATCACCAAAACTTAGATATGAATTGGAGTCCTTGATTAAATACGATATCATCTGGTAGGCCATGATATTGATATATATATTGTTAAGAAAGAATCTTGTCATTTCTTCACTAGACGTAGTCTTCTTGTAAAGAATAAAATAAGCCATCTTTGTGAATTGATCAACTACTATAAGGATGTTATCCAATGAATTAGGTGGTAGTAAATCTGTGATGAAATCCATCAAAATAAAAGACTTGGAATAGGCAAAGGCTATAAAAGTCTATAGGAATAATGTCGAGGCTTTTTGGACCTTAAACAGATATTGTAAGAGAGCACAAAGTCTTTCACCACCTTCCACATTTAAAGCCACCAAAAATCTTGGAAAATAAGTTTCAAAGTCTTGTTAAATTCAAAATGACCCGCAATTGAAAAATCATGGCGAGATTGTAGAACGTGCAATTGTGTTGGTCCTTCTAGGATATACAAATGTTCTTCAAAATATAAAAGGTCTTTTTCAAGTTTAAACTTATCAATATTTTTTTTTAGGCAACACTTAACATGAAGGGCCAAAGAATCATTAATAGTTGTAATACGCATCTCATTAAAGAAACTAGAATCAATATGTGTCGATATAGTACTAACGCAAAGATGAAATTGCTCCAGCTTCAACAAAGCTGTATATTGTTGATTAAATATTGCTTCTACTGTCTTTAGTATAAGATTCAATCTCTTCAATAAAACATCAGATAATCCTTATTATTTTTTAAATCGATAAGTGATAACAAAATTAAATCAAAATATCAATATATTCCATTGAGCTTGGCAATGATTAAGAACCCAAGCTGATATAAAATATTTTAAGTTCTTGTGAACTATATATATATATATATATATATATATATATAGTCACAAGATGCATTGTTCTTTCAAGAAAATGATACCATTCTTGAAAAGAATCCACAATAGAAAAATTTTTTTTATTGTGGATTTCATAGTTAATTCTGACAATAAATTTTTTTTGAAAATAAAATACAACATGATGGAGTTTATTGTCTATATCCATTTGTAAAAGTATAATTCTTAGTACAAAATTTGAAGCATCAATCTCCATATAAAATGCTTTTGTAAAGTCTGGATGCACCAAAATTGGAGCTGTGGTAAATGTAGTCTTGAGGTCTTGGAATGCCTTCTCTACTTGAGGTTTCTATTTTAACGTATCTTTACATATCAATCAAGTAAGAGGGGCGGCAACTTGAGAATAATTTTTGATAAAGATCCAATAGAAGTTAGTAAATCTAAAAAAATATTGTACGTCTTTCACAGTCTTCAGAATGGCCCATTACATAATTGCCTCTATCTTCTTGGGATCCATCATCTAATCCTTAGTAGATATGATATATCCCAAAAATTCCATCTTTGGTTGATAAAATACACATTTCTCTAATTTAGCATACAAACTTGTATTTTGCACCTTTTATAATATCAACTTGACATGCTCCTCATGTTCCTCTAGATTTTTTGAATAGATCTAAATGTCATCAAGATAAATCAATATAAACTTGTTTAGGTGCTCTCAAAAGATATCATTTATTAAATATTAAAAAATAATGGATGCATTTGTTAGTCCAAAAGATATGATATTATATTCAAAATATTTATACCTTATTCAAAATGCGGTCTTCCATTCATCTCCTTCTTTGATCCATACCAAGTTGTATGCTCCACAAAGATCTATCTTAGTATAGATCTTGGCTTAGCCGAGTTGTTCCAAGAGTCCTAAAATTAATGGTAGTGAATAACAATTTTTCACCATTATCTTATTCAATCTCTAATAATCAATGCACATATATAAGAATCATTATTCTTCTTCACAAAAAATATAAGTTGACATGTTGAAGACTTTGAATGCCTAATAAAGTTTTTTGTAAGATTTTCATCAATATAATTCTTTAATGGCAAAAGTTCATTTTGAAAAAGATTATAGATTAGACCAAAAGATAGTTGCATTCCTTCTTGAAGATCTATAATATAATCATATGGTTTGTGCTCTAGCAATATATAAGCATTTTTTTCTAAGAAATATCTTGAAATTTCTTATATTGCTCTAGAATATTTATCAATGAAGTCATATCTTCTTTAATTGGAGTCGCATACATAACAAATGGTATATCTTCTTTGGCTGATCTTATAAAAATCTTTGCTCCAACAAATAAAGGCTTATCCACTCATGACTTTTTATGGATTTTTCTTATAGAAATTTCTATTAGAAATGTTATTCTTTGTGACTTTCAATCTATAGATAGATTATACTTTTTTAATCAAAATAGTCTAAAAATAATAAAATTTGAAGAAATTTTAATAATATTGAACACAATTTGGCTTCTATGATCTTTGAATGATACTTCTATAGGTATGATTTCATAGGTGATACTATCAGAGGATAAAAATTGTCTATCTATTATCTCTATATGAATAGGTTTGAATTTCTATATTAGAAGAATTTTATAAAGTTTAATAAATGCCTCATCTATGAAATAAGTGGATGAATCCAAATCCAACAAGGCAATTTTTTGAAGCTTTTGAGGGCTAAAAGACAAAAAAATTGTAAAACAACGAGTAAGTTGAGTAGAAAGAGAAGAATCTGAATAATTTTATAATATTGAATTGTCTAGCCACACACTCTCTATTATGGCCAAACATCTTTGTTTTCTTGAACAATTACACTTTTGGTTTTGATAATGTGTCGATTTTGTTTCTTTAGACAATTACCAAGCTTATGGCCTTCCTTGCTACAATATAGGCATAGATCTTCTTCCATTCAATGTTTTTTTTTTTTTTTTTTTTTTTTTTTTTTTAAATTAAAAGGTTTAAAATGAATTGTATCAAGTTGTATATCTTTTACTTTTGAATGTGTATTCAAAATACTTATTGATGTAGTAAGAATGTGTCAGATTGTGTGTTATCTTGTTGAAGTCCATGAATGTTGGTCTTGATGACGTTGGAATAATCAATTATCACATTTTATGACTTGATTAATGGCTTCATTGAGCGATTGTGGATCTAAGAGTGATAATAACAAATCCTTCACATCATCTCTTAATCTCCAATAGAATTGATTCATTATTATTTCTTCATCCCAATTGATGTTGTATACTAATTGCCTAAAATTGGATGCATAGACTAATGTAAAGCGTGCCCCTTGATGCAATGCTTAAATCTTAGCTATTGTCTAATAAGCCTTGTCATATTCTCTAAATGCTTCCGCAAATACTTCTATGAAAACTTCAAAGTTGCTCAGAATTGGTGATCTCTTTTCAAATGAGGAAACAAACCATGATAATGCTTGCGTTGTAAGCAAGGTGCCAACCAATCCAACCCCTGATTTGTTTGTCAAATAAATATTAGCTTGTAGAACATTCTCAAGCTACTTATATCAACTAGGAAGCTTTTCAAGTGACTTTCACTAATTCAAAAAGCTTTAGAATATTCTAGAAAGTTCTATGAACTTCTAAACTGTATGTTCCTAATAATTTAAGGTTCTTAGAAACTTTTAGACAACCATAAAAGACTTTAGTTGTTTCTAAAAATTTATAAAAAAATACAAAAAAAACAAAAAAAATTTATATATTTTATTAATACCTATAAAATTTTAAAAGATACTTAAGACCACTATTTTTAATATATCTATTATATTTTTTGATCAAATTTTTATTAAGAATTTAAAACATAATATTTATTAATCTTTAATATTCAATAAAAAAAACTTTGATAAATTATTATAATTTTTAAATATTTTATTTTTTATTCTATTATATCAAAATTTTATGTATAAATTAATTCAATTCAATTCAATGAAGATTTTTTTATAATATTACATAATTCAACAAAGAATTCTATTTTTTTAAAATATTTTTTGTTAAATTATGAAAAATCCGTTATATTTAAATTATTACAATAAATTCTATAAAATTACTAAAGTAAAATAAAATAAATCATAAATTAAAAAAAAAACTATTAATTATAGCTTATTTTATGTTAAAAATATTTTAGTATATTTTTGAATTTAATAAAATATATTATTTACCAATTTATTAAAGATATAGTCTTTTATTTTAAAATTTTATATTTATAGTAAAAAATAAAATATATTATAAATAAGTCTTTATGTAGTTCTTTTAAGATTCTAATTTCAGTTTAATATAAATCATATAATTATTATTTTATTAATCTATTATAGTAAAGAAATTAATAAAAAATTAAATATCTATATTTAGTATAATAAATATTTTATAAAAAGAATTAATTAGCTTATATAAGATAATCAAAAAAACTTTTGTATTATCTAAAGTACAAGCTTTTATAATTTTTATATATTTTTAAATGATTTTTTAAAAAAATTAGACAATCTTTATAAATAAAACCTTAAAAAAATTATCTATCTTTTGTAGATCCAAAATTAGTTATTTTCTTGGTCCTACCTCTCTATGAGGTGCTTACTAAAGTTTTGGATCTAGATATGCCAACCTTGGTTGTCTTGTATAAGCTATCATTTCCATGTTATTATTTGTATATTATTATTTATATCCTATCATTTATAGATAAGTTGAATTTTTTTTGCATACTTGTCTACTTGATTTGGAAGCCTATAATTTAATCTAAAGAGAGATAAAAGAAAATGATGACTTAAAAGAGGCTATAATCTAAGGTAAGACAAAAAAAAGAGAATAGTGTGAAGTGCAAAGGAAGAAAAGAAGTGTGAAGAGGAAGCCAAAACAAACAATGGATTGTAGAAGGAAGACAAGTTCATATTGTATGTACCATCAACCAAGTTTGATTAATAAACCTTATAGCTAGTAAAGAAAGTCCTAACCAATTAATTTAATCTTTGTTGTTAATACAACTTTTATTATATTTAATATGATTTATTAAAATAATAATAATAATAATAATAATAATAATTTTTTTGTTGTCCATTTTCTATCTTGAAGCAATAGATGAGCAATGGACAAGCCATAAGCCTTTGTTAGTGATAAGCAATATATGATAATTGGACTTGGAATTTTAAAGAGTACCTAATAGAAGTGAGGCTAAGAAGACAATTAATTTTGGATCTACAAAAAAATAAGTAGAATTATATTTAGTGATTAAGCGCAGAAGTCCTAATTTATTCTTTAAACAAATTCACTCATGAATTTTAAGGTTGGATTGGACTTATACAAGTTACATCCAAAATCTACCAATATCAATATTATAATACTAATAAAGGTTTTATGGAGCTTGCTTGAAGTTAAAATCTAATTTCATCAACTTTTATAAAAAAAACTTAATATTATTTTTTAAGCCTTCCTCTAAATCCTATAAAATATAGTAGTGAAGGTTAAAAGATAGAATTAATTTATTAAAGGATTTTATTACATGCTATTCTTGTTACTTAACTAAATACAAAAGTAAGTTAATATATAGTCTTGTTTTAGGGCATAGATAATTAGCATGGATCTAAAGCAAAGTAATTGGATTTTATACATTTATTAAGCTGAACAAAGCCTATGCATGATACATATCTTATTTGGGCATATTACTTTCTCTGGCTTCAATTGAAGTTTTGCATTATTTTTTTTAAATGATACATATTGGTATATATATATATATATTATAAAAAGCATAAACCATAATATATATATATATATATATATATATATATATATAAATCTATATTAAAAAATAGTTTTGAAAATATAGTTAAAAATTAATAAAATAAATAAATATTATATCAATAAGATTTTTTTTATAAAACTAAAAATCTACTTCTAAATATTGAGATAATTTTTTTATAATTTCTTTAAATCTTTTAATAAAAAAAGTTTAATATTATATCTTAGTTCTTTTTTAATATCATTTATTTTTTTACTTCTTCATCTTGTATATTAATCTCATCTTCTTCAAAACTACTAATATTATTTAGAATGGATTATAATACTATAATTTTTAAACTACCACATTTGATATTGTAATACATTCTACAAATTTTATCATGATAATTTTGTAATAATTATATTAAAAATTAAAAATAATGGTAGTTTGGTACTTAAACAAATTATTTTATATAATATGTTTACAAATAAAAAATCCATAATTTAAAATAATATACTAATAGTTTGGATTGTTACAACATAAATATAAATATATATATATTGGATCTTTAAAATATTTATGAAGATTAAATATCAAAAAATAAATATTATTTTTTAATATTTAAAATGGTATAAAATACAAGTATAAGATCATTAAATTAATATATATATATATATATATATATATATATATATATATATATTAAAAATGATTTAATTTCTAAATTTATTTTATTTAATATATTAATATATTTTTATTTTTAATATTGTATTAAACTTACTATCACCATTTTTATAAAAAAAAATTTAAAAACTAAATATTATATTTAGAATTTTTTATTATTTAAAAAAATCATACTTATTAAAAACTTATTATGCCTATAGTACTAAAAATTTTGATTAGTATAATTTTTGTGATATCTAATATGTCTAAGAAATAAAAATAAATCTCTAAATTATATCTAATTTTTAAATCAACTATTCAACTACAAATCTTTTATAATCTTTAAATATTTTCTTAGTGATAAGACCACTTTGTAAATAAAGATTAGTTAGTTTATATATAAAAATGTATAAATTTGCTTCACTTATTTATTTTTATATAGAGTCATTTTATATTAAATTATGTATAATATTACCATTTTTAATATAAAGAATATATCTTATTTATCTATATTTAAAGATTAAGTATTTTCAAAGATTTGAATATTTTATTATAAATTATAAATCATAAATTAATTCTTTATATAACTAATATCTAATTATGAATTAACTATATATTTAATACCACAAGTGATTATTAAATGATATTTATAATTGATATATGATTTTAAAATATAAAAATTATTATTTTTAATATATATTTAATATTATATTTTTAGTGCTTTCTTATCTTAATGTTACATGCATTTGAAATTCAATAAACATATTAAAATCTAAATTCTAATTTATTCTTTTAACTACATTTTATTCAATTAATCTTTATCTTAAGTTTATCTTATCTAATCTTAATAATCTGAATTCTTAATTTAAATAAATTTCAATTTCCAATCTTAATTTTTAACAAATTCTAATTCTAAATATTAGTTACAAGTACATTCAAATAAGTTTTAAAAATAAAATCTTGATTATAACTTCAAGTTAATTCTAGCAAACCATAAACTTAGCAAATTCTAATTCTAACAAATTCCAATAAATTTTGAATGCAAAAAATTATAATTCCAATCCTAACTCTAAACAAATTCTAAATCCTAATTCTAATTCTTAATAAATCCTAACAAATCCTAAAAAATCCTAGTCTTAATTTTAACCATCTAAATCCAAATCCTATCCAAGGTTCCTTTAAAATCCAACTTATAAATGAAATAAAAATAATCTTCAATGGAACTAGTGTAAAAGAGGATTTTTAAAAAAGAATTTGCCAATTAAGCACTTTAAAACAATCAATTTAATTTGATTTTGTTATTCATGCAATAAACTCTCTCCTTTTAACAAATATTCCAACTTACTTAAAAATCCTAATTACTAATATATGTCACCTGGCAATTGAATTTGCAAAATAAACATCACTCCATACTGGATGCCTTCCCTTCAATTGCACTTGCTCCTCTTGCTTGTCTATAGCAGCCTCGTATCTGCTTGCAGCTCCAATTGCACTAGCTTTCCTAATCGGCTACTTCAAAAAGTGATTTCTCACAGAAAACATCCCACTCATGCAAAGCCTACAATTTGGACAATTTCTTTTGCAATCTACCAATCCTTTGTCTTTAATTCTCTCCCTTGCAGCCACTAAATTGGGGGAACCCCATCTCTCCCTTACACCCAAATTCTTACCTTCAGACTGCCCAGTCTCTTAGATGTGCATCAGATATCGGTGAACTAATCGATTCCTTCCCTAACAACACTCAGTTTGCTCCTTCCTACGCAACAAGAAAAACAAACCTAGACACACTTGCTGCCTATCTCTTGCTCTCCAAGCTCATTCACAAAAAGACAATTCCAAAAAAGAGAGCCTACCGTTGTGCGATCCTCTGGATGTCAACCTGCCTTGCTCAACCACTTCCTCGTATCATTGATTCTCCATCATCAATGCTCCTCACAACCTTGTTGTTGTGTTCAGGTAGCTCGAACAAAGCCTCCTGTTTTCCTTTGGAATGGATCACTCTCTGTCCTCTCCGTCCTTGTTATTCAATCATAGAGGTTCTGCCTCGACCTCTCAGCGTTGGATCTCCTCTTCTTGTGGTACTCATCCTCAGACGTATTTTATCAGCCTCTTGGACCATCTTCTCGATCTCGTGCTTGGATAGATGACCCTTGTCGTCGGTGATCCTGTTCTTTTGTCCCCTAGTCCTGTCCCTTCTTGGTGGGGATATTCATGTTCCTGGTAATCAATACTGTCATCACACCTCCAGCCGTCTTAATTCCCATGGACAATGGAGTAACATCCTGCAACAGAAGGTCCTGCACCTTCTCGTTACCCTCTCCAGACAAAAGAACTGCCTGGACAGCTGCACTATATACAAGGGCCTCATCGGGATTGATGGACTTGCACAACTCCTTCCCCGTGAAGAACTCCTGGAGCTAGTGTTGAATCTTAGGGATACGTGTAGACCCACCTACCAACACATCATGAATCGATGATTTATCTATCGTAGAATCCTTCAAACACTTCTCAACTTGAGCAACTGTAGCTTGAAGGAATCCGCCTCTTTAAGAAGAATCTCCATGGCTTCAGCTGCTTGAATGCTTAAGCGATGGACCTTTTGTGGGGCATCTAGAGCTTGATCCGTATCCAAAGCGAAAGTCGCCTCATTCAGCAATCTAACCCTTTCTTCAGCGTCCTTCACTAGGCCTTGAGCATGTTGCAATTGTTGTTTCAATTAAGTTGCTTTCATTTTCTCGGTGGATTTGGGATTGATGAGACTGTCCCGGCTGGACCTTGCTGAGGAGGGTAAGTAACCCTATATATCTTCAACTTCGGTGAGCATCATCCTTGTGCTATCTAGCTGACTTGTGAGCTCTGACACCATTATCCTGGCAGCTGCAAGGTCTTTACTTAAGAGTTCAGCTTTCCCTCTCAAGTACACAAACTCTGCTTGCATGGAAGTAATTCAGATTCTGCCTGACACCGAGTCATATCTTTCTCTAACTCATCTTTCTTGAGCTGAAGGTTTTTCAGTGTGTACAATTTCGAGCTCGTGGTTGGCATTCTCGAGTTTCTTCTCCAAATTCCTGATTCGAATAATGATAACGGTTTTCCAAGGCTTCCATTAGAGATATATCTTGGTCAAGTTGTTCACTTAGACGTGGTGATTTTAGATCTGGATAACATAGTTATAGCTTGGAAACTGCGTCAAAGTATGTAGTCACTCTCACCGCGGCATCTGCTTTCAGATTGGAGATAATACTGTCAGCCTCTTGCAACTAGTAGGCAAGCTTGGCGACGTTCTCCTCAACCTTGTATTGCAAACTAATCATGGGCTTCTCTCCCGGTCCGGCAGTGACCTTGAATGGCCACCACTTCAGGTCACTTTGTACGAAAGCATCGCTAAAACGCCTTCCAATCAGCCTCTTAGCATCGAACACGGTGTTGGTGAGGTTCATCGCCACCTTATACTTGGCGGCGTCGCGAATGAGACGCCCGGTGCCGGTGAAAAGGACATAACATGGGGTGGTCCTGTTCCTGCAGTCGTTAGCGATGATATCAACGCGGTCATGCTGCCATGCGCCCTTTGTGATCGCTGGCTGCGGGTTGTGTGCGGAGTCCTCTCCGAACATGGATGTAGATGAATCATGGCCATGAAATCGGCATGGGGTTCAACCAGTACAGCAAAATGCGGCGTGTAACAATCGAGAACTGCAAGCTGGTGAGTAGGAATGCGAGACGCAATGAACTGTTGCTATTCCATGTCAGTGAACGAGCTGGTTGGCGCCCTTCTGGAGTAGTCGCTTCGGAGAAGTCGGGAAACACTTTATCAGCCATCGAGGCTGTATTCATGAGTGCAGACTTTATGTCATCAGAATCCGCCCAGAGTCGCATATTTGAACCTGATCTAGGAACAGGCAGCATTGCTAGAATGCGTGTTTGTGCAACTAAATACGATGATCTACTTCTCGCCACACTTTCGAAGTACTGGTTCTTGTCAGGATCAATAAGTTATCGTTAATCAAAGTATCTTATGGTTTCAGAACGCTATCAAACGGACCCACGTTTACAGTAACTGATTTCGATTTCAAAGGGTCAAACAACATGCTGCTTCCAGTTTCCACAATTGGTCTGTTCAATTTATCAACTCCATCTGATGTAACTTTGTATTAAGGTTTAAAAACCATTCAAACCTATTACAAGCAATTGTACCATGTTAATGCAATATAAGAAAGTGCTGTCATCTTAGCCAAAGCAACTTTACATACCTAAACCTCCTAAACACCCAATTTGAGGTACTTTTTTCACACGTTGGTTTTCCCAACATTTAAACAGATCCACCTAATAAATTGGTTTTTCCACATAGTTTTAATTTGGTTTAACCACGAAAACCAGTTTTAACTTGTTATTCCTCTTGAATACGCAAGAATACCTTAAAACACTATCTAAATAACTCTTTTTTCCTTTTCCTTTTACTTTTATATTATTTTTCTCTATTCGTGAACCACTTGTGCTCACATTGCTTCAAACTGCACTACTCTCTTCTTGAATGCTAGAGCTTCTGTGCGTGCACGCCTTGTCTTCTTGTAGCAGCCACGTTTCAACTCTCACCGAAGCTTTGATGTACATGTTCCAGCAAGTATGTTCTGGTTGGCATCTGCTACCAGCGATTCGGTTCTCCTCATGAGCTGCGGGTTGTCCTGGTATTTGCCGAACGGTCATTTGGAAGTTGCTATGTTTATTTTCCACAGCTGTGCATAACAAACCCGGATACAATGCTGCTAGATTATGACGATTCGCCCTTCTCTTTTGCTAGGCCAGGAGGCGCTACAGTTGTGAGGCCTGTTGTGACGAGTTGACTGAACAACAGTGCGAGGCACGCCAGGCCGGAAAGAAGTGATGGATATGCCTTGCTGGACGTGGTGGAGCATGTCCTGTTGTGCAATGTGCGTCTGAACGCTGTTTTTTTTTTTGCGTTGTTTGTGTAGATGACGCTTGGCCAAGGTTGGAGGACGATACAGTTTTGATGAATAGGATCACCTCGGACGCATTGCGTCGAACATAAGTATTCATGCTGGAAAGGCAGGAGTTATTGCCTGGCACTAGTGCGCAGGATAACCACGAGACCGAAATGCTGAGCGACGTTGCTTTGCAATTCGCTCCCAGAGCTGAGCCGATGGCTGGGAGGACCAAGATGGAGCCGTGGTCCCAGCACGATGAATATTCTTTTATGACCGAGTCGGTGTCTCCTCTGGGTACGGATATCGAAGCAGGTTGAGTACAGTACGTGTTTCATTGGGAGAGCTGCAGATGATGGAGTTCGTTGGTACCGACCACGAGGAGTTTGCTAACAGAATGTGTTGGTGTTCCAGCTCGTTCTCCAGCTTTCTGGGAGCATGTGATGCACAACCAAGTGGAGTCTGGCAACTTATTCTCGATGACTACCCCGCATGTGGACAGCAGGCTTCAGCCATCGACTCCCACGTTCTACTCGTATGGTTGTGAAACTAGTCAAGGTATGTGATGGAGGTGAAAAAACGTAGATGGAACGTCGATCGACGTGATACAATACAAAAGAGTTGTGTGTGTACGAGGTGCGGAGGAATGCATGTTGATGCTCGTCAGTGGAACATGTGTATGCCATTGTGTGCTGGTATTGGAGGTGGTCGGCTACGAGGTTTAGCACATATTGACAATTGATCTATTGAAACTATCAACGGTAATATTACAAAATCGTGCATCAAACTCGGTGTTTTAGATTTACTGAGAGTTCATAGTAGGCACTTCTAAAAGACTAACATATATAAGTGGAAGTATTAAGGGTGCAAAGACAAGGAATCAAAAATAAAAAATTTGATATTACATGTGGAACAAGAAAACAGTTAAAATAAGTTTAAAATCAATGCTGGATAAATTAAGATATTGGTAATTTGTTTTTTTATTTTTTTATTTTTATTTTAAAAATATGGTCTTATAGAAACTTCTAGAAGAAATTATAAATATCATAGAATTTTTTAATAAAGTCTAAAGGATTGTTTATAGAAGATTATACATATTTTAAATGGTTATAAAAAGCTATAGAGTTCTAAAAAACTCCAAAAGGTTTTATAATTTTTAAAAAAAATCATGAAATATTTTAGAAGATTTTAGAGATTCATTAAAATCTACAAAAGTAAGATTAATATCTAAATAATCTATAAATCTATAAATCAAAATATAAAAGATATTGAAGAGTCTAATTTATTTTATGACCATTATATAATCTTGTTATTTAGAATAAAATTCTATAAAAAATTTGAAATCTATCTCTATTTTTATATCTTTAAAAAATAAAAATAATAAAAATAATGATAATTTTTAAATATATATTATTATTGGTTCTTTACTCAATATATAAACAAGATTATATAATCAATAGCAAAGGTTGTAATCTTTTTAGTGATAATAAATTTATTCTAACAATTTGGCTTATATGTTGGTATTAAAAGTTTTTAAAGAAAAATCCTCTTAACAACTAAGTTTAGTGCTATTAACTTGTATTTGTATAATTAAATTTTAGGCATCTTTTTTAGACTTTTATGCCAAATTTTTTTATAGAAAGGTGAATATAAAAACTTAAAATTTGTTAATGAATCTTAAAGACATCTAAATGATGATAAAAGTTGTGACAATTGATGCAATTAGTTTAACTATTATAATATAAAAAACTCAAGTTTGAAAATCTAGGATTCTAAGATCTTCCAATTTTACATATTTAAGCTTAAAAGGCTTTGACTTCCAAGAATACTAAGAAACTTTTAATGTCTTTCAATCCAATTTATATATTTTTATTTATGCAAATTTTGATAAGTGCTGGTAAAAAATTATTTATTTTGATAAACTTAATTTAATAAATATTCTTAAATTAAATAAGAAACAAGTGATATCCATGTAAATTAAATATTATCTTTAATTTATATATCTAATTAAAATTTTGATACTTAAATTTAATATTATTTAAATAAAAAGCAATTGAAGTTAGAAATTATAAGTGTATTAATAAGAGAGAAGTCATTAAAAAAAAAAAAAATAATTATTTCTTATAATACATAAATTATAATAGTAATTTAAAATAAAAAAATAAAAAATAAGGTGGATTATATAAAAAATAAAACTTCAATGTAAGAACCACCTATATTAACTTAAGGAATAATTTTTAATTAGATTATATTTTTAATAGTCCAATTTCTTTGATAATTAATTGATTTATATATTTTTTAAAAAAAACTATACTTCATTTTTTAATTTAAACTCCAACTAATTTTTTTGATAATAATACATAAATCAGTATTAAATTTAATTTTTTCATAAATAAAATATATGATTCTTTTAAACAAAAAATTATAAAAAAATTATTTTAACTTTTAGAATTTAAAATAATATATTATAAACTTTTAATAAAAATTTCAATTCTTGATTTGATATTATATTTTTTTAAAAGTGAATAAATATAATAGATGTTTTTTTTTTAAAAAATAGTTATTTTTATAAGAATTAATCTTGCTACATAGAAAAAAATAAGCTATTTTAGAAAAAAATCATGATTACCAAGATTAAATTATTAATATTAAAGATTAGAATATTTGTGATAAAATCTATTAAAAATTATTATAAAAAATATAGAATATTTATCAATAAATATTAATATTTTTAAAATAAAATAATTTCTTGATAATATTGTAGCATGTAGTACAAAAGTGCATAAATTCTATAGGCACATAAAATAAATTTTAAGATTAAATTATTTATCTTTATAATTTAAAATCATAATTTATATAAATAATCAAAAAAAATTAATTGATTTAATTTATTTTTTATTTTTTAAAATATAATTTTTTTTATTGATGTATAATTTTAAAGTCAATAAAAATCAAATTTAAATGAAGTTTTAGTATATCAATTTTATTGACTTTAAGAAAAAAAAATATTAAACCTAAGCTATATTTTTTAAATTTTAGATGAAAAATTTAATTGATATAAATAGATATTTGATTTTTTACAGAAATTAAAAAGACAATATAAAATTATAAATATAAGCTAAAATAATATTATACTTAATTTAGATTTTTAATTTAAAATTTTTATATTGTTAATAAGAAAATTCATCCAATTGAGTGAAGGAAAAAAAGCCTCAACTTAATTAAGTTCAACCAATGAATTAAATTAAGCTAGCTAGTTGAATAGATCTAATTGCATGAATTTGATTCAACTAGTTGAAGTTAATATCCTACAAAATTAGATATTGACAATTACATAGGTCTTAAAGCAAAAGTATTAGAATATTAAAGAAATATTAAAAAATGGATAGATAAGGAATTAAAAAAAAAAAATTAAAAGAATAAAAAACATGAAAAAGAAGCAATTGAAAAAGTGCCATTATTGAATAATTTAGAAAGTTGTTGCAAAGAAATTAATTGAATAGTTGTCATTGTAGAAATTCTATTCTAATTTTTTAATAAAAAAGCATTAGATTGCAAAGTAAAGTAATTTTTTTCTACAAAATATTACTTAGGTTTAGCAAAAGCCAAGCAAGTAAGAGAACTTCCATCTAATTGAGAATTAAATAAGAGTGAATAAAAATTAAAGACTTAATGTAAAATTTATGTTTCCATATGTATTGAATATTTATTGAAAATATAATCTCAAAGAGCTTAGCAATAGTATACATTGATATTTTTATTGGTTGCAAAATAAGTAAAGTCTTGTGATTAAAGAAGAAATAGTAATAAGAAAGAAAAAAAAAAAAAAAAGATAGTTTAATTGATTGGATTTATGCTGAATTAAGTTAATTAAACTAAAAATTAGTTATATATAAAAAAATATATAAATATTTTCTCAATTAACTAATTAGAAATCATATGATCTCACATGGATTTAGAAGTATTTAAGGACTATTGCCGTGCTTAAGCAATATTGCAGTGCTAATTTTTACAAATATATAATTATTGTTTAGTTTTTTAATTTAAAATTATCATTTTTTGAGTAGGATTAAGAAATAATAATATCTTCCTTATAGAATTAGACATCTCAGGTACTTGTTGAATAAGATAGGGATATTACTACAGTAATTAGTATTGCATGTTTTGCAAAAAATTTAAAAGAAGATTATACAATACAAGTAATACAAGATAATTTAGCAAAAGAATTAATGTATACATTATACAAAGATTAATAGAACAATAACAAGCCAAGTAAAAGAGATTTAAAAATATATGAAATAAAATTGATAGATTGAACATTTATAGACATCCTACTAAAAGATATCTTTGTTACTATTTATTATCAAAATATTATACCTTCAAAATATAGACTTTGGAGATGTTACAATAGCCATCACTTATGAATTAGTTGAGACTATAATACACCAAACTCAAC
Organism: Physcomitrellopsis africana; assembly: GCA_036785485.1. Classification (NCBI taxonomy): domain Eukaryota; kingdom Viridiplantae; phylum Streptophyta; class Bryopsida; order Funariales; family Funariaceae; genus Physcomitrellopsis; species Physcomitrellopsis africana. The sequence goes on along the minus strand of JAWRVF010000398.1, from coordinate 135,294 downwards.
AATGCACTTGGCAAGTAAGACAATTAATTTAATGCCAATATATTGTAAGAAATTCATATCAACAAAAAAAATCCTCCCTTCCTCTCTTACTTTTATGCTTTTAAAAATGTTCTTAAGAATATTTTACAAACAATAGTAGAAGATTCTTCTAAAAGAAAAATTAAAGAATACTTAGAATATGTTGATCAAAAAGCATACTAATCCAAAGTAAAATTTATTGATACATGCTTCTTAAAAGAAATATAAAGAATATTATGCTTAATTATCAAAAAATGATAAAACTTATTATTTAATTAAAATTTAATTTTAAGTATATACTAATCTATACATCTTATACATACTAAAAAAGATGATGACTAATATGTTTCAAATATAATCCACCATTATTAAACCTTCATTTATATAGTAGTCATAAGTGTCAATTATTTTTAAAATTCTAATAAAGCCATTGGTGTAAGATCTATATCAACTCTAAGTATGCAAATATCCTCAACATCCTTATATAAAGATTTATATTTAGCAAGATCTATTAATAATTAATATATGATTGAATTCAAGATAGACATTTAAGAACTTGACATTCAATGGCTTAGACAATCATACTATCCACTTAATACATCATCCATATTGGCTCATGACAAGTCTACTTATTACTATCTAATTGGTGGAACAATTAGAAGGTGCCTTGGTATTTATAAGCAATATTCAACATGACTATTAAAACCAATTTATCCAAGAAATTAATTTACAATAATGGCCACTTCACTATTACATTTAAATCTAATTAAGACAAGGACATTTGAATCTATTACTTATTTCTATCAAAAATTACTATTTATCACATTATCAATGCTACTTCTAATACTAGAAAGACCAATATGACTAATATATTTATATCTATTTACTTCTATTTATTTATTTATTTATTTATGGATTTATTGGTAGGAATCCATTTAACAAAACAAAGAGTCTAAAAAGTTGCATTCTACCAAATTAAAAAAAAGTTTTGGACACGACATTAAAAAAAAGACTTAAGAAGTGGCATGATAAGTTTCTCTAAATTACATTCTATTACATTTGGTCTCAATTGATAGTTATATTTTATTGTTGCTATAAGAAGGAAAAATTTGAAAAGTATATTGATGCAACAATTAAGCACATTAAAAACAGAAATCAAGAGTGAAGATTAAAGAATTCTATAAATTATTTATAGACCTTATTAACAACTCATGAAGCCAACTAAGCTTTAGATTTAATATCACAAATTTTTACATAGATTTTTAATATTTTTAAATATATATTAGATTTTTATAAATTTATTATTATAAAAAAATTATTAAATTTAATAATTAATAATCAAAGATGCTACAATGTTACTCAATTTAAGCTAAACCATATTACTCCTATTTCAACTAGATTTGGCTTTGGAAAGGATTCATATCTTTCTACTTTAGATCTGTGTTAATATTACAAGAAAGATTTATATGGTTTTTATAGAAAAGATAACTATAATTCATGTAATTTTATTTACAACCAAAATACATTCAGATTTAATAATACATTTTCTTTAAATACAAAAAAAAAAATTAGTATCAATAAAGTCACTACTTGAGGCAACAAAATACAATCTTTACAAAGATATTGTTTCACCAATATTAACAATTGTTTCTTTTAATCATGTCATAAAAAAAATAAGTTTATCTATTATTTATACAATCATAAAGGCAATAACTGCAAAAATTACCCATATTAAGAGGTTTTGTAATAAACGCTAATCAAGAAAACATTTGAACTTGACATATGCATTGAATCAAAATCTATTGTAATCATTTAAGAATTTGACATAGAACCTATTTGGAACCTATAGTAGGAGCCATTACTACTTGCAATTAAAAAAAATTTGAAGGAATTAAGCTTCTACTATAAGAATCAAGACAACCAAAGACTAAAAAAAGATTAGCAGAAAAAAGATAATTTTGCAATTCTATGATTGCAATGTTATACAAATTTTAGAAAAAAGAGATTGAACATGCCTATACTTAATTCACCTCATCACCATCTAATACAAAAGATATATATTGAAATTCATGGTATCCTATATATCATTGTTATACCAATCATTTATAACATAGAGATTAATAATGCTTATACATATTTTTTTTATCAATCTTAGAATAATTTTTTAAAATTTTATGAGTATTAAAATAACCATAAAATTACTATTTTTAGTAATAAAATAATTAAGACTATTATAGTCAATTTTAATTTTAGACCTTATTTGTAGCTACTTAAAATTTTTAGTTATTATAACTTTACTAAAGATTTAATATACCAACAAAGAATTAATCTATTTATAAAAAATATTTTGATTTTTATTGATATAGTTGATTTACTACAAATTGGCAAATCTGCTTCTATAACTAACCTTAAATCATTTACTTCCAAAAGTTATAAACATACAATATACAACATCGCAATTGATAAAATATAATCTTATCTCAAACTATTAAGTTTAAGCTTTGTTACTTTAGGCAAGTATAGATAAGAACAACTTTGTATTATTAACTTAGGAATGGTTTTTAAATCTAAGCACTTATATATTAAAAATCAATTATATACCAAGTTGGCACAAGTAGAATAAGTTTTTAAGGAGAATAAGGATATCTTTACTTGGTTATATAAAAATCTTAAATATATTATATTTGAGTTTATCAAATATAAAATCAAATTAAATCCTACTATTTAATCTAGCCACTAAGCTTAGTACTAAAAAAATTATAATTATGTCAAAGTAATCAAAGAAGATACTTATCAACAACTAAATATCAAATTTATTGCATTTGTTAAAGAAGCATCATAATTATCACCTATTGTGGTTATTCTAAAGAAAAATGGACAACTTTGAATTTGTATTGATTGAAAAAAAATTAATTATACAATCTAAAAAGACCTATTTCTTTTATCTTTTGTAAATGACGTCCTTGATAATATCATAGGCCATTTCTTGTATTCATTCATAGATGGCAAGAGAGGCTATAATTTGATTGACATCTATCTATTAATTTGTTATAAAATTATTTTTATTAAAAATTTAAAAATCCATGTATAAATGATTATATTATTTAGATTAATAAATATACTTGGAATATATCAAAGAGTCATCATTATTACTTTTCATGATCATTTACAATCATATACAAATAAATGCCATCATTATAAAATTTATTAGAAAATTAATACAAAAATTAAAAGAATTTATTTGAAAAAACATCTATTAAAATATATATCAAATAATTAAGCAATAGTATATAAAGAAATTAATTTTAATTCTACCAAATTAAAATCTAAATTTTCATATCTATTCAAAGGCATTAAATTTTGTTGTTGGAATCATATCAACTCAAAATCCTACAATTAACAATAATCAATTTTATATGCCTCATAATTGCTTAAACATTTCAAAAAAGAATTATTTCACTATAAAATAAATAACTTTAATAAAAATATATGTCTTTCAAAAAATTTGATATTACTTGTTGAAAAAAAATTATAATTTTTGTTAATAATATAATACTTATTTGCTTAATAAACAAACATTAAGCATCAATTCAAGTCACTTAATTATTATAAAATATATTGTTTATAGAATATAACTTCATTATGGTACACAAGCCTAGTAAGTTGCATGGTATGGCAAATGCATTGAATTATACAATATATAAAAAATCTACTACATAAATATTGTATTCAACTCTAGATGTATTTTTTATTTTTTTAAGTTGATTCTAAATGACTAACCAACATGCAATATTATTTGTATTTGAACAAACTATTCTAATTTATAAACAAAGGTAAAAATAAAATATTATTACATAAAACCATTCTATTTATATTTACTGATAATATATTATATTATTATTATAATAATTTAGATCAATATCACATATTATAATCTATTAAAGATAATTAAGTTTTATTTAAGTATATGAAGTGATTTTTTTTTCTTTTATTACATTACAGCATAGAAAATTATTGATGTTAGATATTGATAGTCTAAACTACACAAAAAATACATGAAATCTTGTTTCATTGTCATTGTTGTTAAAAAATAGGTAGTATGGCTTAAATAAGACTTACATATTTTGTAATGATATGGCATATAAATCTATTTATAAAATAAGATCTTGATTTTATTAGGCCTATTAAATCTGCAATATACTACTTAAACAATAATTATATTTTTGATAAGGATAGATTATACTACCAAGTAGGTTTAAACAAAAGGCATTAAAAAAAATACAATGGTAGTGAGTGCTTGCTTCTTGTACAAGTATATACTTACTTGATATAGGTATTTTCTTATCATAATAAGAAATCAAATTATTTATTTTATTAATTAAATAATTAAATATTAAATTAATTATTTCTTGATTTAATATTATATATAGACCATATATTATTTCTAATATAATTGACAAGCCAAGTTGATCAATAATATTATTAAAATCTACTTTAAAAACTTAGCAATAATTATCAAATAGATTAGAATGGATATTTTTTAATTATCCTATTCTTGTATTACTTAGCTTACAAGATAGATAAATAATACTTATAGTTTTGATTGATTTATAGACTACATCCACTTTTATCAAAAAAATATATAAGACCAATTTATAGTACTATTAGGAAATTCCATTATATTTTTTAGTATGTTTTAATAACTTATTATGCTAATATTAAGTTTTAAGACAAAAATAAGAAATAAAGATAAATTACATTGGATTAATATCAATAAAAAAGAATAGTTTGAAAACCATTTTTAATCAAAATCATTTAAAGTAGACGATTATGATTTATGGTTTTCAAAAGATAACAAGTTCTATGTGAATATATTCAAAAGTCATCAATTTAGACCATAAAATGTTTAATACTTGTTTCCTAATACTATTTTATTAGTCACAAAATAGCATTTTGAACCAAATTTAATTTTGATTAAAAAAAATAAGACAAAGTTATATTTTTTTAATAAAATTATCCAATTTCATACCATTATTAAAATCTATTAAATGTTATATTGTAGTATAGCTATGTGACAAAAAAAAGATAAAAGTAACTATAAGATTATTATTCTATCATATTGGTTTGATAAGGATTTAAATATGCAATAAAAGATTTTATACAAGACTTCATTTTTTTTTATATATATATCATAATAACTAAGATATTATAGATAGTTATCTTTTATTATAGGTCTAAATTATATTTTACCACAAAAAAAATTCTATTGCCTTTGTAAGGCCATAACTTGGTCAATGTAAGGTGGAATAGATAGGAGAGTAGAGTGATAGGTCTAAAAATAAAATCAAGAGTAGGAATGTATAAAACAAATAAAAAAAATGATCAAATTAATACCTAAGGGGCAATCTTTTCTTAAGGAAGGTCAAACTTGATTCCAAGGCATTGAAATAGAGAGCTAAGACAAATGAGGGAGGAGGAGAAGCTTTTGAGATTGGCAGATAATAATTAGAAAGTGAGCTTTATGCTTCTTCTTTAAAAAAAAATGTTTATTTAATTTGATTCAAACAGTCTCAAATAAAGTTTGAAAAAGTGAAGATTTTTTTTATAGCATTCACTAAAAAGTAGTAAAGTTAAAGATTGATTTTGGAGTCATTTCTTGCATTTTATGCTTTATTTCTAATAGAACTTTAATAATTGTATTGCTATGGTTGTGTAGCATATATATGCTAAGTTTTAAGTTATTTAAAAGATTCAACTATAAGATATCAAAATACAAGTTCAAAAAGATGTTAAAAATTAGCAAAATGGAGACAATTAGAATTTTAATAATAATTAAAAATTACTTCACTAAATCAAGCCAAAAAATTAGAAAGTAGATAGAAAACTCATATTTTAAAGTAACTATTAAGTTTTTATTAAAACTAATAATAAAATATTAAAAAATCTTGTTGATTGAAGTTTTTTATAAAATTTTAAAAAAAATTTAATTAGATAGAATTTTTTTAGGATTTATTCAGGACTTTTTAGGATTTGATAGAACTTGATAAGGATTTACTTAGGATTATTTTTAGTATTTGATATGTAAAAATTATAATTTATTTAATATTTTTTTCAATTTAATAGAATTTTTGTAGGATTTATTAAAGATTTTTTTAGGATTTTTTTAAAATTTGATAGGTTTCATAAGGATTTTTTTAGGATTTATTTAGGATTTATTTAAGATTTGATCAAATATATTTAGGATTTATTGAGATTTATTTAGAAATTTTTTAAGATTTTATTAGGACTTTTTTTGGATTATTTTTACATTGTTTATAATTGGTTGGATTTATAATTTAGAGTTGATAGGATTTAGAGTTGATTGAGTTTAGAATTTCTAAGAAGTTCATAATTATCAAGAAAGGTGATTCTAAAAATACCTCCTTCATGTTTTGAATAATGAGGAGAATTTTAGTATTTAAATAAATCTCTTTAAGAACCAAATGTTCAACATTATTATACTATAATACGACTATTAGATAAAAGAATATATGAAGACCAATAATTTAGAAGGGCTTTATTAAAAATACAATAAAATTTTATTTTAAAAATCAAAAGTAAAGATTTTAATAGAAAATTTAAATATTAATATTTTTTAATTAAAAGAACTTCTATCAAATTTAAAAGATTATAAATAAAATAAAATAAGATATATTAGTCATAAAACTATTATAAACATCTTTAGATAAAAATAAAGGATAGTTTTTAACAAAAATTACCAAAAAAAAGCTTAAGTTGATACTTAGAGAGGACAATTTATATACCAAGATTGAAACCAAAGTCTAAGATATAAAACCACGTACCCATGGCAAATGCAAGGTTTTTTGTTTGATTAAAGGGTGGGTTTAAAAAGCAAATTTTAGAAGGGTTTTTTTGCCTTGATTTTTGGACAATTTGGATTTGTGATGACTTTATGAGAGCTATGCAAAGTCAAGATTAGATTTAGGTGACTTTTTTTTAAGAAATAAAATAGGATATACATTTTGAAAAATTTTATGACTTTTGTAATAGATCTACATGTGAAATTTTGTTAGTTTGTGCAAATTCTTGTATTGAATTTGTGACATAAATTTTAGTTCAATTGGTATATTAGATTCAAAGTTATTGATATTCAAGTAGGTTAGGATATTAGAAATTGGTAGTTTGAAGGTTAATAAAGATTTTTATGATTTATAACAATCTACCAGTTGGATTGAGGTGAAATTTACTAGACTAATACTTGATGTGAATACCAATGTTTATAAAACTTTTAAAAGCAATTGAATGGTGAAAAAAGAAGATCTTAGCACTGGAAGCTTAATATCAAGATTGAAAAAAGAGGCTACATAATTTATATCTAGAGTTTCATTAGGATTGATAGAATATATTTAAGATATTTTAAGACTTATTTAGAATCTTTTTTAGATTATTTATGATTGCATAGGATATAATTTAAAATTAAGAGAAGTAAAAATTAATTGACTTGAGAATTCTAAAAGAGCTACGATTCCTAAGCCAAATATTTCTAAACACCTCATGTATTATTTTTTATTATAAGAAGGACTTCAAGGTAAGTTGAAATCCATCCACAATGAGATACCTAGTATATTCCTAAGCTAAGTTTTATATTACATAATAATATATTTTTAAATTAGAATTCATATAATACAATATTATGTTCTTGTTTATCAAGGAGGAGGCTAAAATAATATCATTGCACCTCTCTCTCCCCCTTTTTTTTTTAAAACTTTCATCATGGCATCTTAATTATATAAAAAGAAAATCCATCCTAATATATATATAATAAATAGAAAGAATTTTAAAAAAATATAAAAAAATATATATAATAAATAGAAAGAATTCTAAAATATATTCAATTACATCAAAAGACACAAAATGGACCAATAATGATACAAAGTAATAATGAAAATTAAACTACCTAACTATCATATTCAGCAAATAAAATAAATATACATATATGTTTTCATTTAACTACTTATTACAAAATGCTCATAATTTTAAATTGTGTAAGACAAAGCACTAGAGAGAGAAGAAGAAAAAAAATAAAAATAAAAAAAAATAAGACACAAGACACACTATAAAAAGAAGCATAAGTTGAAGTAGTAATAGCAACAACATCTTTAACCAACACAAGAAGATAAAGCCTCAAATTATAGCAAATCTAACAATTGAACTATTAATCAACATGTTAGAATCATTACCATTATTATATCATAGCATGCCTTATAATCTAATTTAAACTAATAAGAGTTTTTATAAAAGGCTATCAATAATAAATAAATAAATAATAATAAAAAATTTAAAAAAAATAAAAATAAACTAGCAATAAGAAGCTATAAAATAGTAATTTTATTATGTAATATATATTCAAGGAACTAATAGTTATGAAAAAAATATATAATATAAAATATAAAAAAAATCCTAATTTAAAGACATAAATATATGCATTTTACAACACATTATCAAAAGTATTTAAAATATCACTATAATTGGCAAGCAAAGTTGAAGATCTAAAGGCATTAACATCAATTAATATGAAAAGATATATATAAACTATAAATAACATCAAAAAAAAATACAGAGTCTTAAAACAAAGCAAAAGACAAAAATATCTCTTAAACACAAGTGATTAAAGAGTAAATATCTAGAAGATCTTAGAAAGTGTTTGAAGCATAAAAAATAAAAAATAAAACAACATTAAGATATCACACAATGCAAGACATTAAAAAATATTACAACAATCAATCTCAACACCAACATTAAAACTAGCAATTATGTAGAATGTAAAGATGAAGGCCATCATTTTAGATAATAAAGAATAATTTTCACCAACACCTTCTTAAAAAGATAGAATAAATATATTATATATTGAATTAAAATTAGATCTTGAAGAACTTAGTGCTAGTATAGATTGATGTAAAAAAACACAAACCAAAAAACAAACAAAAGAAGAGCTACAAAAAAAAAAAAAAAAAAAAAAAAAAAAAATGCATATTTAAAACTAAATAAATTTTTTTCATTAGATTTTTGTTTAATAAATAATAAGAGATAAAAATAATAATATATTTCTATACTTATATAATTAAATTTTTATCTTCTTGATAAAATCAAAAAAAATTAATTTGGAATCATTATCAAGAAATTAAGAAAAATTAAATATAAGAAATAAAAAGAAAAACATTAGGTTAATGAGGTTTTACTTTAAGGATAACTTAATTATGTGGTCAAAAATTTGAGCCTCACTAAAGAAGAATAAATATATAAAAATAAAAATAAAATAAAATAAAACAAAGAGCACAAAAAATTACCATTTTAAAGTATTTTAAAACTATATTAGACATAGAATTGGTTGTAAGTAGAAGAAATATAGTTAATTTATTAATTAACTAAAAAACAATTATTAATTGAGGATCTAAAGAAAGAATAAGAATAAGAAGGTACTATATTAGATAAAGAATTTTTTAATAATAAAAAAATATAAAGAAAGATTTCATATTATTTGCAGAAAAGATCATTGTGCCATGGTAGTATTAATAGTGTAATTCCTACTTTAAATTATAAAACAAGTTATTTTTAAGATCAATCTTGTCAAAATCTTATAAAGAGCTAGACACTAGCACCTTAGTATTAAAAGGAAACAAAGATCAATAATATTTGGTAGGATAAGAGATTTCATGTGGATTTAGTAATCGTCAATTTATAAAAATTTAGTAGTATTAAATTGTGGATAATATTTATAATTAGAAAATTAATAAATTTATTAATTAGATGATTGAATTTTATTTTTATATAATTTTTTTAATAACAAGATAGTTGTCAAATTAATGATTATTGATACATTGTAAGTATTTTTTAATACTTGATTCATATATTTGTTTTGTTTGTTTTGTTAGTTGATTTGAATGTAAAAAAATAAAAAAAAATTAATCTTTATATTTAATATCTTAAACAGCATCTTTTGAAAAATTTATATAAAGTAGAGTCCTTGATTAGATATAATTTTTTATAAAAGTCTATTCTATTTGTAAATGGTATTTTAAAAATATTTTTTTTTACTAATAATAATATTATTATATGATATAAAATATTTTATTTTGGCTAGATGATTTACCATCATATAAATAAACTTATAAAAATCTAAGATTAAAAAATCTAAAATAAATCTATTGAAATATATAATTGTGATTGTTTAAAATAAGAGAAGTTTTAAAAAGTATATACAATTAATAATGTAGAAGCTTTATTTGAGAACAAGTACTACAAGATTAAAAAAAATACTTTATAAACTTTCTACATTTGAAGCCACCAAAAATTTCCTCAATAAGCTCTAAAGTTTTATTCTATTTAAAATATTTTACTACTAAAAAGTCATCTTATGTTTGAAAAGTATAAAATTGTGTTTGAAGTCTTAAAACATATAAAGATTCTTTCAAAAAAAAAATTTTTTTTGAAATATAATTTAATAGAATAAATATAAAATATAATTGAAATATCAAAATGAGTAATAATAAATAATAATAAATAAATAGATCTATTAATATTTTGAATAAACTTCATCAAAAAAATAAAAAATTAATTAGAATTATTTACTTTATATCTCAAGTTGTAATTTCTTTAATATAATTAGGATTTTTTATTATTTATAAAAAACCTAGCCTTCATTTAATTAGAGTTTGTAGAAAATTCATAACATAATATAAAAAAATATAAAGATTCATTTAAGAAAAAAATTGCTTGTATTTTGCTAAAGCACTATTATTATAATTAATAAAGTTAACATTCAAATAAGAGTCTAATTACCATTTGAACAAACTTATAATTTTTCTAGAAAAATTTGACTAACTTCAAAGAAATAATTAACAAAATATTGCAAGGAATATTGTTTGAAATTCAAAATCTTCTACATGTGTACCAACTTTTTTTTGTAAAGAAAAAAGATGGATCTTTAGAAATTTATAAAATTTATTGTAGGCTCACTTAATAGATAATTAAATTTTTTTATTTTTTATTTTTAATATTATAAATTCTTAACCAATAAAATAAAGCTAAGATTTATATCAAAATATAATTAAAAAGAGGCTAAAATATAATATATATCAAAGAAGGCAATAAATAGAAGAAAATATTTTAAATTATGTAAAGCTAAATTTAATATAATTTTATATTTTTAAAACTTAAAAATACTTCTAATATTTTTTAGCATTAAATAAATCATATGATTTGAGAATTTTATAATAATTTTATACAATTTTTATTTAAAAATTATTCTTATTTATTCTAAAAATATAGAAGAACATAAATAAAATAAAATTAATATTACAATATTTTAGAAAATTAAGATTAAATATTAAGATAAAAATAAATATTTTATATAAATCTAATAAATATTTTAACTTCTGTAATTTTAATGAAATATTTTATATAGATCCTAAAATGATAAAAGCCATTATAAATTAGAAAAATCTAGCTTATTTAAAATTAAAAATTAAAAAGAAAAAAAAATAAAAAATAAAATCTAATTGCTTTAAGATTTGATAAGATTAAACATTATTAAATTTTAATGATCTTTGATAACTACTTCTACTAATAGATTTTTATAAATGACATATTTATAAGATAAAGATTGGCCATCTATAAATTCTATATATATAACTTTAATTTTTTGTATCAATGATATCTTATGACACTTAAAAAATAACTTATTAAAAGATTAAGCAAAAGCTTTGAAATCTAATAAAGCAAAGGTAGAAACCATTTGGCTTGTATCTTCTAAATAAACTTATATTAAATAAAAAACAAAGAATTTAGAAGATAATATAGGACCTTCACATAATTTTATATAGGAAGTTAGCTTCTTAGTTCTTAATGTAGCTAAATAAACTTATTTTTCAACAATTTTTATTTTTTCCTAAAAAAATCTTTGTTTCATTTTTATTTTTTTCCTTAAAAAAATATTTTAATGATATTTTTAATTTTCTATAATAAAAAAATAATTCTCCTTATTCATTTTAATTTTTTTTCTTGATACGTCATAAGTTTAAATTAAAAATTAAAATTTTAGTTTAAATATCTTTTATATTTTACTATATAACTTCATTGATAAAAAATTATTTATTATAAAATATAAAAGCATTAAAAAGCCATCATAAAAAAAATGAAACTTAAAAAGTCAATTGTTGCATTTGACAACAAAGTCAACTATTTGACTCACTTTTGTAAGGATCAAGTAAGCTAAACAATAATTTCTTTATATCATATTAAAATTTATAGAAAAATTGATTGATAAGCATTGTATTCTTTTACTTCATAATAATTGCTACTTATCAAAGTTTTAATGTATATGCAAACAAAGACTAATTTTGTTGCTATTTTTTTTTTTAATTATTAATATATAAATTACATTATGTTTTCTATGAAGAGATTTTTTTTGTCTAAATTTTTTAATATTGGAATTTATTCTAAGGATAATAAAAACCAAAAATAAGCAATTTTATTTGATAACATTTTTATAAACTTGACTTGAGATATTTGGATTAAATTAATTTAGGATTAAAATTCCATGATTAATTGAATTTGATTGATGAATCTTTAAAATTTAGACTAACTTGACTAAACTTCTTTAGAAGAACAACTCTTAATTCTTTAGTATATACAATTATATTTCTCTAAGCTACTTGAAGGAATAAATTTATTGAAGTAATCCTTATTATCAATGTGATTATTTGTATTAGCTATTATTTTATTTTATGTTTAGGTGGCAAATAAAGTTAATGCATAGCAAGCATGAATTTTCTTATTTGTTCTTACACCCATACTATAATAGTCTTTATTTCTTCTAAATTTTTAATAAATATAACTTTAAAATATTTATACAAATTAAAAAAAGAAAAAAATCAATAATAAAAAAATACTAAAATTTAATATATTATGCACTTTTACATCTCTAATAAATTTTTTAAATATATTTGTACCTATTGTATTAATTTTTATATTATATATAGTTTCTATATTAATTCTTTTTAAATACACTTATAACTTTTTTGAAGATTTTGCTCAAATAGAATAAAAATTCAATAGCTAGTATACATATTTCAATAATTATTATATATAAAATTATAAAATGAACCACTTAGGTTATTACAATCTTTACATTGTGAAAATTAAGATAAAGATTTTTAAAAAAGATATATTTTTTAAAAATAAATGATGAGATATAATATATCTAATGCTATAATATTAGTAGAGAGTCTTAATAATTGGTGATATTATCAAAGATGGATACTAAATTAGATACCATTAAAATTTTATTATTTAAAGATAAATATACATATTTCAATAAAAATAAAATAATTATGTTTTTTCTTTTTTTTCTTTTTTTTCTTTTTTTCTTTTTTTTTTCTTTCTCTTTTAAGTATAAATTATTGTCAATGGCTCAAATGATCTATTAAACACTCTTGTAAATAGCACAAATCAAACATTATCTTCTAAATATTAAATTTCATTAACTCATAAAAAACTTAAAATTTCACTATTTTCTATAGAATTAGTTTTTTAAAAAAAATAAAAATAAGGACACAAATATCTATACTACTTAAATAAATAAATAAAATATATAAAAATAAATACAAACAAATAGAAATAGATTAAGTTAATAACATCATCTTTAAGAAACATTAAAGAATTTTTTTAGACGTACATTGAATCTACATATGTGCTATATAACCACAATAAATTTTCTAAGTTCTTTACTTTTAAAAAGCCATTATAGAAGCATTTTATATATTGGACATTTGACTTACAAACAATGTGGTTGTTTAAAAGCTTTAGCATAGCCTTCTTATTAGCTAATATATGTGGAGGTAAGATTGAGGCCATCTTTAGTCTTATTAATGTTTTTTTAATATTTTGTTTGTACTTGAAGACTCTTCAGTTCTTTGTATATGGCAATAATAATTTTAGTATCTTTTTTTTAAATAAGCATATATTTTTGTGGTATTTATTCTTATATATAGATAATATGTGAGTAAATTATCTTTTCACAAGTTTATTTAGATTTATCTATTAGATATCTACTTCAAAACTAATAAGATATCACTTATTTCAAATATATTTAAAATGCTATAAAAAAATCTAATAAAATATTTTTGAATTATATATTTAATTAAAACTTAAGGCACCTAAAATGATATTTTTATAATAAAAACATTAATTTTAGAATTCTTGAATATAATTAATTTTATTTAATAAAACTTAAAGAACTTATTATTTTTGTGTTTGAAATAGATTTTAATATTTTAAAATTTTAATTTCTTCAAATTAAAAATATATATTTTATAATTTTATTATTATTTAAGATAATATTAATAATAAATATTTATTTTAAATTTAATTGTTATAAAAACAAAAATCAATCCTAATTTGTTCTTAAATGAAAGCATTAAATTACTTATTATAAAATAAACAAAAGAAAAAAAAGATACTATCTAACATCTAACTTTAAGCAAGTTCATAAATTATATTCAAAATTTGTTTATAATAGAATAGAACTTAAATTAGATTAAAATTTTAAGAACAAATTAATAAACATATTATATATTTAAAAAATACTTTTTAAAAAATCCATCCAAAAAATAATCATAAAACACTATGCTATTAAAATAATAATAATAATAATAATAATAACAACTCATATATATAGTATTTTTGTTATGATATTATTTTAAAATTAAATAAGTAAAAAACTAGATTAAAGATTTGTAGTTGAAAGATTTAGTAGACTTATTACAAACACTTGTTAAAAATGCTTCTTAAAAAGTAATATAATAATATGATATCTAAATTTCAACAAAAATATTTAATTGACCCTAAAAGTAGATGTCTAAATTCGCAATTAAGTTTCAAGAATTTTTTGGAGATGTGGTCTTTAAGTAACTCAAAACAAACAAGTAAACTCAAGCTAACTTAATTTTTTTTCATCCAAATTCATATATTTGTGTGTGTGTGTAAACAGATATATATATATATATATATATATATATCATAAATATACATATACATATATATATATATATATATCCATCATGAAAATGCTGCAAATTCTTAGGCTTCATTGACATCCATACAATGGTAGAAATGTCAATTTGCTACCTCAAATGTTTGTTTTCAAAAGCCTCAACTGATTTGGATTGTAGTCTAGATAATGGCTGATTGGGGGTGATTTTGAGGGCACAGCTTGGCTGGCTTCAGTGGGAATCAATTACAATTCTTTTGTGTCTTGGCAAAAGTGTACACAACTGGCATTCAAGAGCATTTAGGGGAAATTTGGAGGGCATACTCTTGGCCCCCATTATCATGCTTATTGTGCTCTGTGAGCTCTTGCAGCACTGATCTTTCTTGGGATTGGGAAAAAAAAGTATCAACCCACTTTGTGGTGCTCTGCTGGCAGATTGAGCAAATTGACTCCACACACATGCCCACCCATGAATCTCACTGGATGAAGGTGGGTGAGGGAGGGAGGGAAAAATAAAATCATTTTTTAATGTATTTTTTTTTAAATCATCCCTCTAGATTTGTGCACATGTGTTCAAATTAAAACATGCCTAAAGAAATTTCAAATTTAGGAAATCAAAAGGTTTGTATTCTTCTTTCAGAACTCAAAGCAAAGAAAGCTCCACTAGAGCTTAAATTTGTGCTATTTTTAATCCATGGATGGATGCACAGATTCAATCCCATGTGGTATATGAGCCAGCATGGCTTTTTGACACAAATCCCAATGCAAATCAACAGGGTGGTCAAATCACACAGTAGGTAAAGATCATTGCAACTTTCTGTCACCACTCTCAAAGAACATTGATATAAAAAAGTCACAAAGAAAAACAAAACAAAACAAAACAAAAAAATAACATGCAACATTTTGTCAGGAATTTAAGTATGAATGAGTAAATAAATAGGAAAGGAAAGAGAAGCAGAAAGAGAAAGACTTGCTCACTATTTTAATGCCCACCAATGAATACATGTTCCACAGTTCATACAAAAGCCCTGGAAGACTGGTGAGTACAGCCCAGCACAGAATCTAGGCTAAAAGGACACTCTCCAAACAGCATATGATTGATTCCCTTGGAGCTCCATTTCCCTCTCCACTGCAGAGCTTTAGGGGTTGTGGAGAGAGAGAGGAAGAGGGAGAGGGTTTGGTGCCCCTTTTCCCCTTCCTATTCCCTTTCCTTGCTAACTCTTTAAGTTACTGAAACTGATTGACCATGTGTGGAGGGAGGTCTTTGATTTGGTTGTGGGGGTCTATTCCTTGCCAAAGCATAGCTATGCTTTAATTTTGAGGGTTTGTATCAAGTCAGTTGGACTAAATGTGTAGGACATTTTGTGAGGATGGCACTGTCCTGTCAATTGGGCCCAAAGTATAAAAATTAAAATGGATATTATAATATCTTGCTGATGCTTTTGGAGTGTGGTTAGCAAAGAAGAAAACACCACATGGTTTGAATCATCAGCAGGTTCATTCACCCTCTATCCTTCCCCCCTCCCTTTTGAATTGTATGTGAGCCTTTGGAGGATTGGCTTCAATTAAGGCTCTCCCATCAAAAGAAGAGATGCATTTACTTATGAGCCTGGATTTTGGGTGAGAGTTGTCTAGCTCTGGCCACCCCATCAGCTTACCACATGACATTTGGATCATTCTGCCAGCATTTCACACTAATTAAGAGCAATGAGAAGGAGACATATCAAAAAGGTGTTTTCATTTGGCCATTTTTTTCAAATGGCTCTGGCCTCAGGAACATTGTGCTTTCCTTTTTGTCCAACTAAATTTCCCTTTTATTGGCAGGTTCAGAATCCAATGATCCAAATAAACAATTCAGTCAAATCATGCCACTTTTACTTATCAACCACTGACATAAGACACAAACAAATTTCTGTTGTTCTTGGGTTGATCTGGAAGCTTACATCTGGAAAGCTATTGGAGAATTTAGTTGTAAAAATTTAATCAACGTATTCAACAACTCGTACTGTGGATGTATGCAGCAAATTGGAGTTCATACCAATAGTATAATGCCTTTGAAAACCAACAAGGAAGCATACTAATGTGCAACCCAGGAAAAAGAAGAAAAAGAAGAAAGTAAAAAAAAATATTACATATGAATTTAATTATTTATCTTTGCAGTCATTCATTTGGTTAACAACAAAGTCAAATTTGATTTTTGTATAATTTACCATTTACAGATGAAACCAATTTCTTTCTTGTTTTTCACAGAAAAAAATCATGAAATCAAAATTAATACCTTGCAAACATCTAATCTTTGTGGTGTGGAGGAATATTAACAACATCATTAATTATATATACATTGAGGGTCTTAGAATAAGTGTCATGAACATAACATATTGCACTTTAGTTCTGGATTCATCAATCTATTTATCAAAGTTTGTGATATGAAATTTGACATGTAAATAACTTATTAAAATTGTGTTTTTCTCCTCCTTTTACCTTCACTGCTCAATGTTGCTTTTAAAAAAACTGTTGCATTTGTGATGTCTCAAGAATCTGATTTTTGCCTTATTTCAAATCCACAGAGGATGAAGATTGCATAATATCCAAATCCCAACAAATAAATATTACCAAATATGGGAGGCGTATTCTCATTGCTATAACCACATGTTTCACTCTTCCCTTGCAGACATCCCACCCCCCTCCCCCAACAAATGCCGCATTCTTCAAGGATAGACAACACCCCTGACCTCCACGTGGACTTATTCCAGAATCCACCACTCCCTTCCACCTCCGACTTACTCCACATATCCCTATCTTTACGAGAAACTACATCCTTTTATCCTTTGTTAAGTAGATCTTTCACTTTAAATCTCTCTTTAGCAGAGTGCTGAGAACGTGTGAACCAGTCTGGGATCCTTAAAGAACAAATCCCCTGAAAGCTTGGAATCACACGCATTATCCCTGCCATTTATACGCCGAGGCCTCCTTTCCCTCTTTCTAAACACAGAGTTCTGACATTTGACTTAGTCGTGGGTTCGCACCACGTAGGCAAGTGGTCAAAGAGAGGAGGGGGGAGGTGATCTCCCAAAGTTGGATATTGGCCGAATTTGGAGACGAACTTGGTCAAAGGTCAAATCAAGCAGGAGCATTGGTGGGTGTGGGTTTAGGGTGCACTCTCTCCCCCAAGTTTAGCCTCACTCTGGGATATTCCTTGGCCTTTGGCCCCAGAGTTCAAGTCTTGCCATTAATATCCAGAATACCTGTTGAAAAAGGGGGACAACCCACATGCTGTATTCATGCTTGTGGTTCTCTTCATTCATTTACAAACGATAATTTGGATATGCTTGTAATGGAGTGTAATATATATATATATATATATATATGTATGTGTGTGTGTGTGTGTACATAATATTGTACATTCAAATGTTTCGAATTTGCATTTAAAAACATTGTTTTAAATAATTTCATTGTGCCTGGGCAATTATACAAATGCATCATAGAATGAAGTTGCACAGGTGTTGAGATAATAATGCTTATCTTATTTCCCTATCCAAGCTGTTTGATAAAATGGCTGTAAAATATTGGTTTATAACTAATGATATTACAATGATGGAGTGAGCTCCTTACTATACAAACCTTAATGGCACTGGAATTGACAAAATACACTACTGAACCTATAATTAAATATAAAGTTCAAAATAAATTAAAATTATAATTGCATCCATTAATTCTTCAAATTTGAGAAAACCATCAAAACAAAACAAGCCTACATCAAATACCAGCTTGTGTAACTCACTCAGAATGTTTTTTTCTGTGCAAACAGTTACATTGTCCAAATGTAAAATTTCTGGGAATAAGACTTCAAACCAACTATAAAATTGTGAATATCTCATCATGTGTGTAGAGCCAATAATAAATGAACATTATAACACCAATTTATCATCATGTTCCTTCATTCTAGCACGTTCAGCACATAGTTTATTACTAATTTCTCTTTGAAAAGATTAATCTGGGTTCTCAACATACTTTCAACAAGGTGATTGTTCCTCCTGGCATTAATTACACTATCACACTGGATGCAACCCCTCCCCCTCCCAATATTCTTCTCCAATGACAATCTATCCTTGAGGGATAATAGCCAAACAAAAAAGAAGTTAAAACATCAAAAGAAGAAAATTGAGCAATCACCCAGCCTTTTGCTGCCCAAGCTTGAGCAGACCACAAAATATAATAACATGTAGCCGCACAGGGGTGTGACTAAAAACAGGGCAATGGGTACCTTGAGATCTGCACTCTTTCTCACACACAGAAAATTCTGGCTTCCCTGGCTTCCCTGGCTTCTGTAGCATTTGCCAATATTGGCTACCCTCTGGACACAGCTTTCAGTTACTGTTTACTATTCCAGAGTAGTTTCTTTTTTTCCTTCTGCAATCAGAGTGAGTGTTGTTGTTGCTGTTGTTGCAGTTGCGCTGCCCAGGTAAGATTCTGTGCAAAATCTTGTACAATTTCAAACCACATGCATGCTGGAGAAGGGATAAACAGAGGAAAAGTGAGCTACCCCCTCTCCAAGGTGGGAAATGCCTGGTGCATGTGCATCTCTTTCTGCACTTGTGGAGCAGAGGAGGGAAGAGTTTGTCAACATGCTAAATTTGATACCCACCCCACCCCACTCATGAGCATTGAGATCTGTGTAACAGCCATTGCTACACTTTCCAAAGAGTAAGCTCAGTAGGGAGGATGAATGAATGGGTGATTCTGAGGAAGATGATAACCCCCCAAAATGAGGTTTCTGCTGGCTCTAGGTCCTGCTGTCGGATGAATTGCATCCATTTGCACATCAAGCTGGGGTCTCCCTGATCTGCATGAAGTTCTGAGCATTACCACTTGTTGTCTTAATTGCATGAATTAGGTGTGAGAAGAGATATCAAAATAAACAAAATACTAATAAATAGTCTTTGAAAGGTGGGTCAAACTGCTAAAGGAGAATATATTTTTGGAGTCAGCCCTAAATGCTTGCCGGTCCATTAAATAACAAGAGGCCTGCACTGACCGACTATTTGGTGGGATGACAGTTCCCATATCCAGCTTTAAATTGGGCAAGAAATAAATGAACGCAAATCAGGACTAATTAAGTTCGGGACATTTAATATCGAGGAACAGAAGCAGACAAGGAATGAGTTTAAAGCAACTTATTTGTTGGTTAATCTTCTTAATGCCTGTGGCTTTTGGATGCGTTCATCATCCTTAAGGGCACGTTATAAAAGCACTTCTGGTACCGGAAAGGAATTGATGTTAGTACACTAATTAAGATTTCAGATGTTTCGTTTTTAGATTCCATTCTGTGCGGTTGCGTTTCGCATTAATTCCATGCATCATTCCATTCTCAATTCTCACAAAAAACTGTGGGTTTCAATTCTCTGTTGAATCATTCAAATTAAGCATCCTGCCATAAAACTGATACTCTGAAAGGATTGACTAATACTCTGAAAGGTCAACACTGAGGTTGTGATTTTCCTAACCAGATTTCCCACACACCGTACATTGCTTTTAAATCTAAGTAGGGTAATTAAAATATCAATTGTGCTTAAAGTTAAGAATATCTATCAAACTTGGCTGGTCCAGTGAGCACCACATGTTGTGTTCTAATACATTTCTCTGGGAGACGTATTAGAATTTTTTTCATCAAATGAACATTTTATTTATTTATTTTGCAGAGTGAGCTGCTTCAATTCAATTTGGTATTGAATGTATAATCTTACTTTGTACAGACCTTATGACACAATTCCACATTTTTATATACCATTCTTGTGCACACACTATGTAGAGGCATCCTTTGTGAGCTCTTATTCACATGATCATAATTTGTTCAAAGTTTGCAAGGACCTGTGCAGCCTTTTTCTAACAGTTATAAAATATTGGGGAGACAAGAAAATCCCTATCAAACATGACACTTTTTTTCATCTGCTTTTAATTGAGTATGACCTTAAAAACTTTTATGCCAAATTGTTTGTACACCCATCACATGAGATCATCATATAGCTTTTATCATGAAATTTCAAATGGAGGAAGTGAAAGTCTTCTCAGCAGTTTAGATTTGTGTCTTTTCATGTAAGAACAATGTCAGATTCTTTGACTAACTTTCATCCAATTTGAATATGAAGTAAGCTGTGCATGAACCAAGGCTCACTTTCAGGTCATTCTTATTACATTAAATTCAAAGCTTAACTGGACAATTATACCAAAATATATCATTACAATTTCATAAAGTAAAACAGAACTAGGGTTGAACACTTGTTGCTAGATCCTTGCATCAAAGTTCTAAAACTTTTTGTTGTCATGTCTTTAATCACTTTACATGAATGATCTTAAGGTACCCTAAGTTCTAACTTTATTCACTTCTTCATTCTTTTGATAATTGTTTTGTATATTTTTGTATATTTTTGCATGTATTTATATAGACATACTCACATCTTCAGTTGTAATGAGGGGCTATTTTGGTGCCATGTGTGTGCCTTCCAGAGTAATTTTTTTGTTGGTAGATCCAGGGGTTGTTAATTTTTTCCACCTTGAGTTGTTAAAAATCCTTCCCACTGGAGGATTTTAGAAAACAGGGCATTCAGTTTTAGGCTCAGTGGGCATGGTTCCCTTGTTTGAATGGTTCTGAGGCTGTGAGACTGGGTCTTTACCACTTCCACAAACCATCACATTTTTTAAAATAAAAAAGCCCAAATGAAGGGGTGGGCAATAGCTATGTGTGGAATTTGGGAACTCATGGGTTTGGTGCTTATTTATTGTTCAATTTTTTTCCCTTGTAGATTTTCAGGACCCATGGAGTTGCAGCTTTGGACATCAGTTAGTACTGTAGGTTGTGAGAAGGTCTTTGGGAATCTTTTTAGTTAAAATAATTAAAAGAAAATTCTTCTACTGATTATTAATATTATTAGTTAAGGGGATGCAGATCAAATCATTCCAACTGTAGTACTCCTGATTATTACATTTATCCCTTGTATAACAAAATTGGTTCTCAAGGTTTTTCAATTAGCTAGAAATTGAAGGGATGCTGTGGGGAGTATGAATGCTTGAGGTGCCTGTAAGAGAAACACTCCACACACACACACACTAGTGATATTTAACAAGAAACAAATTTCCATGCTCTTGTTATTACAGGATAATTGAAACTTACTGTGAGGTTTAGTAGTTAATAGAATGATATCCAAGGTAGACAATTTATTTTTATTACTCTAAACAATGTCTTTGTTGGTATGAAACAGTATGCTAGAAAATATAAGAAAAACAGTTCATGTCAGTTAAGATGTTGATGAAGCTAAAATTACCTTTAAAAGAAACAAATTCATGCAAAGAATGTAGACCTCTAAACTACCCATGGATTCCAGAGCCTGAGTTCTAATGAGAGTTGTTCCTACTCCCCAACAACAGAATTCAAGGGAGCTACCATGAGCCTAGGTTAAGGTGCCAAGACAATAGACCATAGAAAGATGTGCTCATGGTGGCTAGGCACTACTTCCAATGGTAAACACATATCTTGTTGTCTGTCTAAGCTTGAAATCCAAAAAGATGAAGATGAAGGTCTGAGTTGTAAAACTGTCACCAATCCCAATGCAATCCACTCCTTGAAAGGGACCATGATTAAGGGTTTGCTCTATTGGAGCATTAAGTTCCCTTTAGACAAATCATTTGAATAGGAGCAATTGGCTCATGATCAATGGCAGGAGTGCATATGGATGCATTTTTACCCTTACCTGTCAAATATATATATCAGCTTTTTATGTGATAGACAATTAGATTGGGCATCTTTCCCTATGCGGGGGGGGGGATGTTGTTAACTATGGGGCAGTTGAAGAGAGCTACTACTGCATCCCTTCTTTTTTTTTTCTTTTTTTTTTCTTTTTTTTTTTTTTCTTTCCAATCATAATCTGGTTATCCACCTAATCAACCTTGGCTTTTAAAAGCTATGAAAGGAGATTCATAACCATCAATGATTGATCACCTTAATGTTGGAACTCTTAATGATAACTAACTAGGAGCAATTGAAAGTTACAGTTAAAAATTAAAATAAAACATAAAACCTTCATTGCATGAAAGCAGATATAAGAATCTGGGCAAACTGTAGATTGTGGGCTGCCAAGTTAAGATTACTTCAGGACATTTTCCAGAACATTTTCCAGAACATTAAACTATTAGCCTATTTTAAAAAAAACATTAAAAAAATACACACACTTATATATACACATATATTTATATACCCAAGATAACAATACAGTGAAGGCTACTAACTTGTCTATATATAAAAAAATCTGTGATCAAAGGATTGGATGGAGTAAATTGTGTGTGCTCATCTGCCATATGTGGCAGGAGGGTGAAGACACTGACTCCCTTTTAAAAGCCTCCTTATTCTTCTTCTTCTTCTTCTTCTTCTATAAGCCTGCTATTCCAATATCCAACTGAGTTCTGGAATGTGAACTCTGCAGTGTACCACAAAATCACAAGGACAAACACAAATACTTTGTTCCATGCATGGTTCCTTGCTTCCTGTAATTTTTGGATTTCTAAATTTTATCACTTATTTTCTGAATTTTGTGCGCAGATGAATTGGCATGAGTTGCACAAACTTGAAATCCAATCCAACCCAGGATTTATTTAATTCTTGCCAAGTTTTGGTGTATCACATGAACATTTCTCCAAAGAAGAGTGAAGTTTGAAGGTCCCTTTCCCACAGAAGGCAGAGAGATGATCGGGAAATTTTTCTGCCACATGTTGTATTGAAAAATCCTGAGATTACTAGACGAGTGGCCTGTTCATCTCAGACATAACCACAACATCACTCCTCAGTTAGCAGGAGATTATTCTCCTTCCACTTTGAGGTTTCAAGTATTGGCCCCAACCCCACAGACACATGTAGAAAATTAAAACATGAAATCCAAATATCCATATTCTAAGGTGACAGTTGTGTAAATAAATAAATAAATAACATTAAAACAATGTTTCAGTACATGAACGTTTTTTGTTTTTTTGTTTTTTTCTCTTTGGAACAAAAGAGAATACACCTCATTGCTATTGGTTTTTAGAATAAATAGGATATGTAGATCTAAGCCTTTCTCAAAATTTTGGTATAATTTAAGAAATATAGACTTTAGGAGGTGGAGATTTATTCTGTAAGAAAAAATAATAATAATAAATAAATAAATAAAAAATCTTCCAATTATGCATAGTTTTGTGTTTTTGACCTGAATATTTTGAATTTTTTCGAAATAAATTAGAATCCTTTAAAATGTAATTTCATTTTTTTAGAGAGATTTATACCAACTAATTTTTCCATACTATATAAGACAGTTCCATATAATTTCTTTTACTCTAGAATTGTCAATATATATTTTTTGAAAATCTGAAGAATATGTTGGCCCCTAATTGTCCATGAAATTTATATATATATATATATATATATATATATAATTTATTTTAGAAATATCTTCCTCAAATATTACTTGTTCTAGACTAAGAGTAGGCCAAGGATATTGGCAGGGCCACTTTTTACTTGGCTGCTATAACAGGCTTGTTCCCCATTCCTGAGCTCTCTAGCCACTAGGCATTCACAAAAGTGCGGAATCAACATTTCTGTTGTTTTTGGAATACATTAAACAATTACTATTGTACATGGAACCCCAGTTTTCTTGATGGATTTGTGATCATGTATTGTGAGTGGGGCTGTCTTTATCCTTTCCTAAATTCAATTTAACACACTTATTTTAATCGTCAGGCACACATTACTTTTGCTTCCCACAAATTGTTGTGGGGTGTATGTGATGTCACCAGAGCCGCTTCAAATGGGAATAGTAGATCCACTTCCATGGGAAAAAAAGTACACCTGGGATTATATGTGCATCATGTGAAGGACCCCACTTAGAAACTTTTACTTTCACTTACACATCTTTGATGTTAATTTAGAAACAAGGATGCAGATTCATAGAATTTTACCACTGGTTGAGTGATAGCCACTTGAACCCAAGGATTGGAAGTGTTGTGTGCTAGTATAGGTTGCTTTAAATTTATTGGACAATGGCAGTCTGGTTTGGTGCATGAAGGGTAACTTGAGAGGTCACCTCACACATTCAAGGGTGAAAGAGTCATGAAGTTACATTCCATCAGATACTTATGATGTGGTACACTTCAGCTCATCAAAATTGGTGATAAAGAAAGTAATTAAAAATTGGTGTGTACAAAGTAACTCTGGTGCAGTGTTGTTAAAAAGAAGTTTAAAATCCTCCTTATCTTCAGTAATGTACTGCATAATGAAGAATCATAAGTGGAGATGTGGTATGGGTGCAAATACTGCTAGAAGGCATTCATTTGTTTTGCAAAACTTTCATTATTACATCCAAAATCTGCAAATACATCCAAAATGACTCCATAAAAAGAATGCAGTGCCCATTGAACATGCATACATACACACAAGTCCTAAGTTACTCTCTAGGCATATTCACTTATGAAGCTCAAGGATAGATTGGACTCACACAAATTACATCCAAAATCTGCAAATACCCATGTGATGATACTGATGAAAATTTCATGGATCTTGCTTGAAGGTGAAACACAATTTCCCTAACTTTTGTAAAGAACCCAGTGGAACCCTCTGATTCAGCAATTCCAAATTACAAAATATAGTAGTGAAGGTTGAAATTTGGAATTGCTGAATCAGAGGGTTCCACTGGGGGTCATGCTTGTCACCTAGCTGAAGACAAAAGGGAGGTTGGTTCATAGGCCTTGTTTTAGGTCTTTGGTTGTGTTTATGTGTTGATGATTCAGCTATGTTTATGGCTTTGAACTGGAAGGGAGATGCATCGGAGCAGTTATTTTGTTGTTTTCTTCTATCATTGCATGATGGTTTGAAAAGGGAGTTCAGTCAAACTTGTGTGTATGATTTGGTGCATGTGTATTAATTTATGATTGATATTGAAAAATAACATTAACAGTTTCTGTCAAGTTATTCTAGCATTTCTCTTTGATGAATATGATTTTTTATTCCCTAATCTGCCAAAATATTTGTGCAGAAGAAGTTGCTGAGATTGATTCTGTTTGTATTTTCTTCTGATGCATCTTCACAATCCTCATGCCAGACCATGTGAAAATTGAAATATCTAGATCTTTACAAACAAGGCTAACAATGTGGACAAGTGATGGATAACTAGTGAATCTACCTTCAAAGTTTTCTACCGAAGGTAATTCTGCTCTCAACTTTAACTAGTTGCTTATTGCAGCATTCCACATTGACTTTCTATTCAACTAAATTGGTAGCTCCCAATTCCTTAAACAGCCTTCATGTCAGGGTAAAACATTCTATTGCCACGTCAGTACAAACAAGAACTCATATTCTATTGTCGACGATAGATGCTCTAACCATAATGGGCCCAGAAAGGGACCCCCCCCCCCCCCACAAAAAAACCCAACTTGCTGAGAATGTAGGAGAGTATCCACAACACCCTGGAGTTGACTTGGCAAGTGAGCTGAGAAGCAAGTTCAACCTCACTGCAGGTCAAGCCAAATGAAGTAATAACAAGCCCAGGGAACTAAATAAAAACACACAACGGGGAGTAGAGTCAGGCGGGGAGGGGGGGAAGGATCCAGTTCTGCCAAAGAAAGAAATCGAAGCCAGCATTAAATGAGGAAGACCAGTAAATGCTTGTGGACAGTCCGGCATGGTCTCATCAGCCAGAGAGAAAGCCCTGAGACCCCTGAGAGCCTTCAGGAAGTGTTTACTTGCGACAGTATTTATGTCTGCGAGACACCATTTGCGAGGGTGTTCGCGAGAGAAGAGAGAAGCAACGAGAGAAGCAACAAGAGAAGAGTCACAGGGTGGGACCAAGGAACACCGCCTGTAGTGGGAACAGGTCCCAATTCAACTGCCAGCCGCTCCATACCTCCGCCTGACTATCGTGTGACTATACTGGACGCCTCATCTCATTGCCGAGGTTCATTGTCCGTGAGGAGCAGTCGACATTGGTACCTAGGAGTTCTTGCAAGCGATCGCGGAGAATTTTGATGTTAAAGACGACTTCAGTTGCACGTGTTGTAGAGTTTGGCGGCTCTTTGGTGACTTCTTGGTGTGTCGTTCTGAGAGTTCGAAGAGGTGATGGAGGCAGATAGAGTGCGAGTGAGATAAATGTGATGACCTAGGCGAGAAAGATGGCGTGCGGTGAAACGCGGGCTAGACGTTTGAGGTGAGGATCGGGAGTTTCCGATTATTTGGTGGAAAAGAGAGGGGTGTTTGCTTGTTGCATCGTGCAGTCGTTTGGAGGGGTCCGGTGACGTTGATCTGGTGGTAATCGAGTGAGTAAATCCGGGGGCAGGAATGTGGTTCTTGTGGTGGCAAGGGTACTCCATGCAATGTGAGTGTTAGTGGAGGTCGACGTAGCGAGCGAGAAAAGAGTTGGAGTTGAGAATGTAGCGTGCAGTATAAGGGCGACTTCGTTGTGCAGGTAGGATTCTGGTCGCGCAATGTGAAGTGTCTGGAAGGTTATTAGACGAGAATAAGTGATTGTTTGTGTTGGCAGCGTCGGACGCTGTGGAAATGAAAGCAGTCGAGCAATCCAGCTTGCTCCGTCTTCTGTTGCTTCGAAGAATTGGTGACTTGCAGTTCCAGGCTTGTGCACTGCGATGACATTGATCTCAGTGCCCATGTGGAGATTGGGATTCTTGGCTGAGCAGCGTGAAATACATCCTCATAGCTCCCCCTTAGTAGCGTCCACATGCTTGATCCGTTGAACTCCCTGAGCGAAGTGGCTTCTTGATGTGGCTCCACAGAGCCCTCTGCACTGTGTTTGAAGGTGGACGTCTTACCTGCTGGAATGCCTGGGGTAGCTGCGGTTTTATTCTGGCCTCCTGATCTTCGGTAGTTAACGCTAAATCCTCGTTCGCACGATTGCTTCGGGTCCGCGTTTACGGCAGTGATGCTGCGCTAGCGCTTTCAATTATTTTTCGAATTGAACCTATTGCTATGGTGCGTTTTCTTGGAACGGCGTAGCATTAGGTTAGAGATCTCGGATTTCGAGCTTCCTCCAGCGTTCCCGAGAAGCAAGCGACAAGCGTTAAGTGTACATCTTATGCGTCGGTAGGTGCCGTGTTCTTCTTCAGAATGTTGTTACAGCATTCTGAGCGTTCGAAGTGCTCGATCGTAGCATGACGAAGTCACAGCGAACAGAAAGAACACGGCACTCTCTGTTTTGAACGGGTTAGTTACATTCCATGAGTGACAATGCGCGTTTGCAGTCCCCATGTCTTCAACTTCTGAGCCGCTTTGTCACCGACTCAAACTGCACTACTCTCTTGTAGAACGCACCTCTTCAAGGGCCAGAGCTTCTATGCGTGCACGCCTTGTCTTCTTGTAGCAGCCACGTTTCAACTCTCACCGAAGCTTTGATGTACATGTTCTAGCAAGTATGTTCTGGTTGGCATCTGCTACCAGCGATTCGGTTCTCCTCATGAGCTGCGGGTTGTCCTGGTATTTGCCGAACGGTCATTTGGAAGTTGCTATGTTTATTTTCCACAGCTGTGCATAACAAACCCGGATACAATGCTGCTAGATTATGACGATTCGCCCTTCTCTTTTGCTAGGCCAGGAGGCGCTACAGTTGTGAGGCCTGTTGTGACGAGTTGACTGAACAACAGTGCGAGGCACGCCAGGCCGGAAAGAAGTGATGGATATGCCTTGCTGGACGTGGTGGAGCATGTCCTGTTGTGCAATGTGCGTCTGAACGCTGTTTTTTTTTTTGCGTTGTTTGTGTAGATGACGCTTGGCCAAGGTTGGAGGACGATACAGTTTTGATGAATAGGATCACCTCGGACGCATTGCGTCGAACATAAGTATTCATGCTGGAAAGGCAGGAGTTATTGCCTGGCACTAGTGCGCAGGATAACCACGAGACCGAAATGCTGAGCGACGTTGCTTTGCAATTCGCTCCCAGAGCTGAGCCGATGGCTGGGAGGACCAAGATGGAGCCGTGGTCCCAGCACGATGAATATTCTTTTATGACCGAGTCGGTGTCTCCTCTGGGTACGGATATCGAAGCAGGTTGAGTACAGTACGTGTTTCATTGGGAGAGCTGCAGATGATGGAGTTCGTTGGTACCGACCACGAGGAGTTTGCTAACAGAATGTGTTGGTGTTCCAGCTCGTTCTCCAGCTTTCTGGGAGCATGTGATGCACAACCAAGTGGAGTCTGGCAACTTATTCTCGATGACTACCCCGCATGTGGACAGCAGGCTTCAGCCATCGACTCCCACGTTCTACTCGTATGGTTGTGAAACTAGTCAAGGTATGTGCTGGAGGTGAAAAAACGTAGATGGAACGTCGATCGACGTGATACAATACAAAAGAGTTGTGTGTGTACGAGGTGCGGAGGAATGCATGTTGATGCTCGTCAGTGGAACATGTGTATGCCATTGTGTGCTGGTATTGGAGGTGGTCGGCTACGAGGTTTAGCACATATTCTGACTTGGTCTGGGATGTGCAGGTAGTGACAGCACGGGGTCTTCTTCGTACAGCGATCGGCCAGGGGAGCGCATCAAGAGGCGGCGTATGTTGCAGTTCACTGGGGTTAACACAGGCGGTTTTGCGCACGACTCGCCACTCCCACACGAGAGTGTCGTCATCTCGCCTTCAACTACGTACTCTTCGTCATATGCGGTAAGATATATGGTTTCTCGTGTTCGCGTCTGATTCATTTACGAAAACCCTTGGACACCACCTCCTTGAAACTGGATGCTGCCATTTTTTTATAGAGTTGTTGTGTGTATTGATTGCAGGGTTCTCCTCTTTCTTCAGTTTTCAGTGGCGATGACTACATGTTGCAATCCTATGGCTCGCCTGGATTGCCAACGTCGCCGTGGTTTACAGGATCTGGTAACTTTTCAATCTCTTTTATTTTGGATTTCCCACTAGTGCCATACGTAATTACATCATTCGCAATTTTACGGTAGTTTTTTGGGAGACACGCAGGTCAGAAGTAATTGTTCTTACGAGGGGTCTTTCTTGAATATGCAGATGCTACTACCTCTTTTGTTCTTCCCAATTCTCAACAACCTGTTGAAGCGTGGTCGTCCCTACCATCATTTGGAAAGAATCAGTCCTACAGTGCCCCGGTGCAAATGTATGTTCTATGATCAAATTATTTGTTTCATTTGCAAAATGAAATTTTCTGGCAGTGAGATAAAGATCAAAAGAAAGTGTCAAGGGCCTACCAGGAGTAATTTGTTATCAGCGTAAGTAACTGTTCGTCTTTCCTGTTGTTTTTCAGAAATTCTTCGCAGCTTCCCATGGGCAGTTACATCCCAAATTCTCTTGATGAGATTTATTCTCCACAAGCTTGGAAACGACCAACACCACTCACGCCACAGTCTAGTTTTTCCCAAAATTCTAATTTCTCGCAGCAACAGTCACCACTACAAATGCAGTTTCAGCAGCCTTTTCAATATCAGCAAACTCAACCGCGGCAATTGCATGCAAAGGCAGAAGCTGGACAGTTACAAAACGCTCTTATACCTCTCTCAAAACCTCCTACTCCTGGTAAGCTCCATTTCGTTGCTTATTTCGTTATTCCACACATTATTGATGCAATGATTCCATTAAATTAATGGTGCTGGTAGGCTTCAGAGGCTTGGTGCGGGTCGAACTTAAGATATCAGTGAATCGACTTTAGAATCTTTATTCATGACGAAGGGATATGCCAGATGAGAATTTGAGCTTGTGTTGACTATGTATACACATTCTACTCCATGAAACATATTGACGATTGTTTCACATGACTATGCAGGTCGGAAGTCGTCTTCAGGTCCGAGTAGATTCAAAACGAAGTCTTTAATGCCTATTGCATTGCCATTTGCAATGCTGAAACCATCTGCTGCTCAAGGTGATGTAACATTGAACGATATTAATAAACTGTTACTCAGCCCTCCACCGACTCCTACAGATAGACCATCACCCGTAGATGAGAAAAGGCCTCGTTCTCCACCAGGAGCGGGTCTCTCTGGAAAATCTGTTGTTGCATGTACCAAGATACACACAGAAGGTGCTGGCACTATCACCATCATGAGGACCAAGGGGTAAATTTCGAACATCTCTTCGCTGTTTTCTGGATGTTGAGAATATCACGATTAAAGGGCCGAAAACTACTACACATGAGGATGAATTTCTGTCCTGCCATCTTAAACCAGTGCTTCTTCATTTGATGTACATCTTCGAGAAAGGGCTTGGCTAGGGTAAGTGAGTGTGTACAAGTATTCCCGCTTCGCAACCCGTTGATAGCTTAATTGTAGTACTTCGAAGAAGACTAAAGGGCATTTCAACCGAGATTACTGTAAAATAGCTAGAGCTCATGTAATCCTTAACTTTTAAGGTGCTTTTTTGTTTTTTTTTGTTTTTTTTGGTAGTTCTACATTGTTAGATTCTGTTAGGTCAGATTTGTAAACTAGCATGTCGACTCATAGACCATACGCATCATCCAAGACTCCATTATTTGTTCCAATTCAATTGCACAGATTCGAGTGCACCCATTACCTATCCTGCCACCTCTCTTGACAGAGGAACGATTGTGGTAGGAAACATTCAGATGTATTTGCCAATTTAATTCACTGAGTCTGCCGTTGTTGGTTGAAGACCAATTGACTGAGCAGAGTTTTTTTGATTTTCCTTACCTGTCTCAAATCGAAGTGGTGGACTGCATTTTCAGGTTTATTATAGCCTGACAATTTTTTGTCCCGTTTTCTGGCTTTTCCGAGACTCAACATTGAGTTGTTAGGAACCATTCAAGAGAAAGTAAACCAGATGAGGACAATTCCCAACGTTGAGAATTGGTGAGACATGTCCGATGGCTTGTGTCCTATGCAGAGCTTTGCAAGTCCAGCCGAAGGGATCTCCCATGTTTCCAACTTCATAGAACAACCACAGCTTTCCATTCAACTTTTGAGATAGTCGAACTTGACATCTTGACAATGATTACTATTTTTAACGCATTCGTAAATATACTACAAAAAAAAAACCAAAATGTATGTGTGTGTAAATAAATAAAAATCTATATTCCAAAAATCTAGTAAAACACATTTATCATCAAGACTTATTGTATCATTCATTTTTGTTCAAAGATTTTTTTTAGTAATAAAATTTGTAGATTAAATATTCAAGTGATGTGCAAAGATTTTTGATATTTGGGTTTAAAAAAAAAATGAAAAAGTATAATTTGTTTTTTCAAAAGACTAAAACTTTACAAGATATTGTATTTGAATGAACTTCAGAAAAATTATTCAATATCAAAAATGGTAGTGATTGAAAACTACAATGTGGCAAAGTTACTCCATAACGGTCAAATTTTTATAAAAACTCAATTTTCTTGTATTTTGTTAGAATAGACAATTCTAACATTATTTTGACATTAATATGATAAATGAATATTAGTAAGTAATAATATATTAATTTAATTTAATTTTAAATAAAAAATAATTTTAAAAAGATATGAAAGACTAAAGTTATTATATATATATATACAAAAGGTATCATGGATATAAAGCAAATCATAACTAAAACATCTTCTAAAGTGGTCTAAAAATATCAAGTATCTTATAGATATTTGTAAAAAAAATTATTAATTTTTTGGAACCTATAAAAGCTTTTATAATCTTTTATAGATATCTAGAATCTTTTATAGATATCTAGAATCCTATGTAGATGTCTAAGATATTTTCTAATTATTCAGAAATTTTATAAAATATTCTTTTTATTCCTAAGATATTCTATGATTCTTAGAAACTGAAGTAGAAGTTTATATATGACATAAATTACACAATGTAAATAAAGAGACACAATGATGGAGACCTCAATCTTGCTAATACAGATTTTAGAATAATTTAAATTCTATCTTGTTTCTAGTCTTGTATCTAGAGTTCTTTTTAATTTATTGTCTTAATTCTCTTGTACTTCTTAATTTCTTGATCATTTATTTTTTAGTCTTTAATAAAAATAGAAAAGAATGAATGCCAAATATTTTTAACAAAATTATATGAAGAACAATCTTCTGTTTTTATTCTTATAAGTGATCATATAATAGTATGGCTAATGTTGAGGCCTTAATATTAGTGACTTTTATATATTTATTAGATAATTATTTATTAAAATTATTAATAAATAAATTTTGATATAAAACTATATTAAAAATATTTTATTCTTCTTAAATAACTAAGCTATATAATCTCTAAAATATTAATAAAAGAATCAATTAAAATTAAAAGTAATTTTTAATAAATCTTTAAAAAAAATTTAGTGCAACTTTATATTACTAAAGATCCTTGTGGACTTTACACATACTTGTAAGATTTAGTAGATCTAATTTTAATTATTTTTAATTTAAAAAATATTAATTTTTAACTTTGTATAATGAGTCTTGAGATTAATTTATTTAAAATTCAAGAAGATAGTCATAGTACAACTTCTACTTGTATTAGTTGCAACAAGTTCTACTAAAGAATTCTAAAACAAATTTAAAATTTCTTTCAAAAGAAATTTAACAATGTGAAAGATACTTCATTAGAAGATACAAGAATTAGAAGTTTTATAAGAAAATTATCTAAAAAAGATATCTCTTAAACATAGCTATAATAATGATGCTATTAAAATTAAACAATCCAATGATAAAGTAGTAGCAATATAGAGATCTTATTAAATATAAACATATGTTTATAATTTTAAAGATGCTAATTGAGACCTAAAATCTTTATAAAATATTTCTAATTTGATTTAATATCAATTATTCTTATATATTTTATATGTGGATTAATGCTAAATAAATATTCTAATAATGCCATACATATTAAAATAAAAGATGTAATAATTGGATTATAAACTAAGAATATACTATTTTAAGAATAATATATAAGTAAATATATATATTAAAATTTATATAAAAAACTAATAATATTATAAAATTAGAATTCTATTGTGTATTAGAAAGTATAAAATAAAATAAAATATTAGTTGGATACTAATTTTGTAAGTTTGTGGCATCTATAGAATTAACTAAATTATTTTTAATATTTTAAAATAAAATTTTATATCAATAATTTAAATTTTAAAAATTTTAAATTATATATTTTTACTTATTAGTACTATTAAAATATTATAGATAAGATTGTTAAAGAAGTAATAAGATGTTAATATTTAATCAAACATTAGTCAAAATAAATAATAAAATATAAGATAATACATAATATAGCATGTAAGAAATTAGATATTAAGAAGTTATTTGTATTAAATTAAATTTAATTAACATTTATAGTTGCTAAAATAATAAGGTTGTACTTTATAAAGAAGATAAATAATAATTAATAATAATAATAATTTAACTAATTAAATAATTAATATTAATAAATATTTCAATACAAATAAAATCATTAAATAGTATTGTTGTAGATTTTATGTAAATTAAAAATTAATTAAATACTATTATTATTTAGTATAAAATTATATATATTATAATTTTCATATCAAACTATCTTGAAAATAATATTTTCTAAATTAAAGAATTAATTTTAACATTCAATCAAAATGTTTAATCCAAAAGATTTCTTTATATAAAAATGTTAGCCCTTGAGTATTAGGTTTCTTTTATTATAAATCTGATATTGAATTTATCTAATTTATCTAATTAATCTAATTAGTTCTAGTTTAATTGTCCACAAATTGAAGTTAATACAAACATGCACATGATATTATGACTACATGTAGAATTATAGAACTATAAACTTGTTGAAATATTTGCATTTCAAAAAAATCAATTAGAGCTTGAAAATCCTAAAACCTGGCTACACGCTTGCCAAGCTTTTAAAAAGTTTTTCACACTCTCTACACTAATAGCTCCAATTTAGACACATACATAGTTTAATGTATCTAGTCATAATATAAGTCAAGATTTAGCAGCAAAAGCCAATTCTAGACATTACAACTTTTCAATCACTAGTCACCATGGCCAAACCTTGAATAGAATTGTATGTAGAACAATTATCAGTGGGCTATTTTATTACTGCTTCAAAGAGCAGTGCGGTGCAGTGTGGCTGATAGTGGCAAATTCTTAAACTGTTGATAATTTGGTGAAGAAGGCCTTTGATCATACATAAGGATCAAAATTGTTGGTGTGCTAGATCCAAACAGATCACAATGGCAAAGACCACTGTGAAGGAGCCGAATACCACATGGATGTAACTCCAAGATAGAAACTTGGATTCCTGTTTACTGATCCATTGGTAAACAAATAACCACAATGGAAAAAAAAACAAAACAAAACAAAACAAAACAAAAAAACAAACAAACAAACAGACACAAGAGCAATTTTAGGAAGAGCAAAAACTACTACTTATTGACACATTGTTTGCATAGAAAAGAGCTCAATCACTATGGGAATCATGAAAGTTGAAATAAGTTTTTATTCATGCAACCTACATGAGTTTGTGATTGAGATTAAGGCTCCAAAAGAGGTGGCTGGTCTTTAAAAAATTGGAGCAATCTCAAAAAATGCTTCTTCCTTTGAAAGTTCATTAAGGATTTGTTTTTAATCGTCAAGTAATGTGATTAATTTAGTATAGAGCTTCCTTGTATAAACCTAGATTTTCCATTATAAATTGTTAGGCTTTGTGTTTCTCTTTATTTGATGATTCTACAAACATTTGTACCTTTGGATGAATTTCTTGCTTTGTGAGGTGTGAAACATAGGATTTGTAGTTGAAGCAATTGCTTCCTTGAGGGTCATTAAAAGCTTATATTGAAACAATTTTATTTAGTTTTTAACAAAAAAAAGTGAACTTCTTTGCTACCAAAATAAAGGTCACATAAAATAGTCAATATGTCTAGTAATATAAATTTTTTGTAGAATAAAATATTCTATATATATATATATATATATATATATATTAGAAACCAATTATCTTTTATAATCTTAAACTTATAATTAAATATTTTAATATTGTTTTTTAAATTATTTTTTAATATTAAATAATATATACCAATCAATGCATTTTATGAGATTTCCACATTAAAAAATACCACTTGAGATGGATAAATGATGAAAATTATGTATATATATATATATATATATATATATAATTTTTTTAAAAAAATATCCAAACTAAAGATATTTGAGAAGCTATAAAAAGATATATATATTATATTATTAAGTTTTTATTTTGAATAAAAGCTAAATATTTTTTCTAAAGTTATTAATTTTATAGAATTAATTAGATCAAAAGTTATTAGACTATATTTTATAGTTTTAGATCAATTATTATGTACATTAACATTTAAAGGTTTAATTTTAAATCCTACAATCTCCTTAAATATGTGAAATAAACATAAAAGATTTTAAAATGTTAAAAATTTAGAATTTATTTTTTAAAGTATTTAATTTTAAAATATCTAATATAATATTTTTAGAAGAAAAATATTTTTTCTTAAAACTACTTATAATATTTTTATAAATAGTATAAAATTCAAAATATAGCCATTAAAAATTTTAAAAATAATTTGGATTGTATAGACCTATAACAATTACTTTTTCTTTTGTAATTTTTAATTAAAAGTACTAAATTTAATTTTTGATATATATATATATATATATATATATATATATCTATATTTAAAATTGTACCTATAACAAAAGATAAACATAATAATTCTAAAGTTATAAATTTTTTATTATCTTGTAGAAGACTTTTATTTTTTTATTTTTTTATAGATAAAAGATAGGATAAGTTATTAAATAATATAATATAATTAAAATAATAATAATCAACTTAAAAGAAGAAGAGTAAAATTTTGTAATTTTTTGAAATACCAAAAATTATATCTAAAATTTTATTAACCTAAAACATATATTTATTAATATCATATTTTTTTCTAATATAAAAATTAATATTTAAATAAAAAAGAAATATACTTATTTGGCTAATACATTATAGAAGTCTTAAAACTCAAATCCATCAAAACATCTCTCTTCTATATTAACTATATAGTTTCTAAGTTCTAGAGATAGTATTATATGAATTTTAGAAATGTAGTCTTGCACAAAGAATACAATACTAGACTATTTTTCTTTTATATATGATGATTTTAGGCTATTGTACTTGGAGACTCTCAGAAGTGGTTACCAAAGGACAAACTATTTTTGCATTCAAATTAGCTCTTTCGTTCAAATGTTTCAGTATTCTCTAATCTTTGTTATATTGTGTTTGTACATAGAATAGTTAGAAACAAAAAAATACAAAACTTTTTATTGCATAGAATAAAAGAAAAGTAGAGAAAATAATTTAGATAGGGATAAAAAAATATAGAAAGAATTGTAGAAAATAATCAAAGTCAGAATTTAAAACAAATAGATTTCACTACCGTTTTTTTACATAAGTAGGAAAATTTATAGATGATCAAGAAAATACTAAGGTATAAAGATTAAATTTTAACTAAGAAAAACTCTAAATTTTGTATTACATGATTATAATATATTTATTTTTAAATCTATAGTTAACCTATATAATAGGATGTTAAGATGTTGGTAACTTATGTTCTTTTTAGTTTAAATTTATAATAGGGACTAATTTTATATTTATTAAAAAAATAAAAGTAAAAATAAATTTTTAATTTATTTAAAATTTTAAATGCTATAAATAAAAATATAATAAATTTTAAATAATTAATTATCTAAGAAGTATTTCTTAAATCACTTAATTACAAGTACTATAAATGTAGATTCTAAATTATTAATACAAATGCTAAATCTTTATTTTTATATTTATATCATTTTTTATATGATAAAATTAATAATTTATAAAATTTACTCATTAAAAAAATTATTAAATTCTTTATTCTTTGAATACTAAATTTATATTTTATTACATCATAATTTTTTTAATAAAAAAACCAAGATTATATAGTTATTGTTATTACCTTCTTAAGAGCAAAAATCAAAAAATAAAACTAATACAAAAAATTAATTATTTTTTTCTACAAAAAAAATTGTCAATATTCATAGCTTAAATTTTAAATTTTAAATTTTAACAAAATATCTAATTAAATAATATTTTAATAATTACTATTTTAATCTATATATTATTAATATTATTATTATTATTTAATATAAGATATACATTTTTTTAATAATTAGAAAAAAAATTAGATTACAAACATAGTAGTCTTATTTTTAAGATTCTTCTATATATTATTGAAGGTTATTAGAAATAGAGGTACAATTCTAATGTACAAAATTACTTGCAACTAGGATGGCTAATTATTTTATTTTTTATTTGTATTTATAATTCTAATTAAAATATTTTTAAATTTCTTAAGGTTTTTTTATTTTTTATTTTTTTTAAGGATATCTTTGTATTAAATCTTAAGACTTCAGCTAGTATGCTTTATAATAATCTATTATCTTGCATCACATTATTTTTTTACTTCAACATAAGTTCATAGTTCTTGTTTAAAAATCTTATTATTGTGTTGTTTTTAAATTATTGAAAAACAAGATTCTGTCATCAACAAAAATAATACTTTCATATCTTTGATGTATAAGAGAACTTCTCTAAACTTTTCTTATTAGAGAATCAAAACCAGTCTTAATATGTAATTTGGTCTTTATTTTGTTAGATAATATAAGAATATAGTTTTTTATATTCTTATTTTTAAATTTATGAATATTTCCAAATTATCTTAAGAGAAATTAAAAATAACATAAAGCTTTGATTCTATTGCCAATTTTTTATTTTTATGCCATATAAGTTGCTATTTTTTTATAACATGTAAGTTAAATGAAAATTTATTCTTTTTTTAGCTCTAATCTTGTTCCATAAACATTGTTAATTCATTACAAAGTTAAAGAGCAATACTCCTTGTTATTTAAATAGTTAAATAGGAGTGAGACTAATTTGGTTGTTTAGCTATTTTTTTCTTTCTTTTATATTGTATCTCTCTAAAGAATAGTTCTCTCTCCATGAGAAGTTTTTGGCATCAAAGTTTAGCTTATCAATAGGATCAAATAAGACCAAAGAGTTTATACTTGGCTTAAGGGCCTTGCTATTTAATTACTCTACATAAGAATATATATATATATATATATATATATGGGACATCATTAGATTAAAGATTTATCAATCTTTGTATATTGTCTATGGTTTTTATTAATAGATATTTTTTTAAAAGATAATTTTTTTAATAAATTAAATATATATCTTAAGATTAATTTTTATATTAAAAAATTTATTTAAAAAAATAAAATAAAATAAAAAAAACAAATCTTGCCTTAACTTGTGGAATTTAAATTTTTAAAAAATGACCAATTAAGATTGATAGGATGATAAAGACTTATTAAATTTTAAATAAGAAAATTAGAAGATATTTTTATATTATTTTTATCTAATTTTAGAGGATTTAAGGAAGAATTAAGTTTTAAATATATAATTTTGAAAAAAAATGTTATATTTGATTGAAGTTGTACAATGATCTATTATATTGTTAAATTTTTTGTATTAGAAGTTTTTGATTTGGTGGATGTTTATCTTATAGAAAGGAGTGGCAATTGATCTAAAGATTGTGGTATCTATAGGATTTATTTGCCACTTATTCTATACAAAAAAGTTAAATGTTTAGTACAA
The DNA here is from genome assembly GCA_036785485.1 of Physcomitrellopsis africana. Classification (NCBI taxonomy): domain Eukaryota; kingdom Viridiplantae; phylum Streptophyta; class Bryopsida; order Funariales; family Funariaceae; genus Physcomitrellopsis; species Physcomitrellopsis africana. The sequence goes on along the minus strand of JAWRVF010000398.1, from coordinate 95,553 downwards.
GTTGTTAAAGGAGAGATGAAAAAAAAAAAAATATTTAGAACTTCTATGTCTTACTTATTTTCTTCCATATTTTGGATCTTGTTTGATATTTTGGAGAAGATTTAATCATTTAGTGTGGATTTAGAGCCTAAAGAATAATTCTATTAAAAGATTATATAAATTAGATTCTATATTGGATAATATTTAAAATAAAAAGATTCTCTTAGAATAAAAGCTCTAAGCAACAATTACATAGTCAAAGCATTAAGCATTGTTTCAAAGTCAAGCAAATTAAGTGATTATTTTTACATGCATTGACATGTTATTTGCTAAAGGATCTTAACACTAGTACTATTTTTTTAAATCTATTCAAAGATAATTTCTTGTTATTTCTCAATGTCTTTTATAGCTTTAAGAGAACTACTTTAGACCATGATGAAACAAATAATAGATGCCAAGATTATATAGTTGATTTTTTTTAAAATCAGATTTAATCTTGTGGAATATAAATATTTGAGATTTTAAAACTATTTAGATGAGAAAATTATCTATTATAGTAGAGACAAGCTCTAAATCAAAGAAGGTATCAAGAAATAAATTTAGATCATATTTACATATTTGTAGCCATTGATATTTGTAAGATTATGTAGAAATTGAAGTGCAAAAGTTTCAAATTGTAGGTGATTTTTTCCAATTAATGTTTAACCAAGTAAAGAAATTAAAATTATAAATAATTTCTAGAGCATTATTACCATTCAATGTGGTATTTTTTAAGAATATAGTAGAATAGCCAACATATTAACTAATAACAAGTGGAATTCTATTGAATATTTCTTTTCTTGTTGCAAACTTAAGATTAAAATTGATGATTTTTATTATGATTAAAAAATATAAGAATCCAAAGAACAAGCTTATTTTATTCTTCTTTGATTAGAAAAATTTCTAAATTTTATTATTAATGTAATCTTAAGTCTATATTCTAAAAGTAGAAGTCTATTTATATTATTAAATTAAAGACTAAAATCTATAGGATAGAGTATATTAGTGGACCTAATGTCCAAAATGTTATAGCCTACTAGCATAGTTTTTTCTTTTTGTAAAAAATAAAATTAATTATTGTTAACACCTTTACCTAACAACACTCTTAGTTGCTTAACCAAAGAATTATTTACTACTCTAAATTTGTTTAAAATTGTCCCATGTTTGGATTCTAGTCTAGATTTGAGGTAAATTAAGAACACAAGTATTTTTTAAATTATATCTACTTTTACATAATACAAATGCTTGTAGATGTTTTGTATAGATTGAGTTGCTTTAATTTTTTTGTTCTCTCAAAAATACTTATTTTTATGAGGAAATATCTCTTGATACATGTCGAACACTTTAATGTAAGCTTAAAATTAGTGTTTGAATGCCAAATTGTAAAATTTACCTTTGACAAATCTAGCTATGACTACAAACTCTTCTAAACATATTATTTAGAGGCCTCAGGTTTTAGACTCTAATCTTGCTTCACAATTTTAATATCTACTTCAAGAATGCGGTCAAAGTTACGAAACAACAAACCTCCAAACTTCTTGAAAAAGCTCCTTGCCTAAGATTGCACTGAAAGAGTTGAGCCCTATCCCTTCATCCAATGTTGTCCAGTCTATAAAGTTGGCCCTGAGTTCTTCTGCTTGTACTGGAACTTAAGTTTGTGATGTTGCATTCGCCATATCCACGTCCAAGTCCGCATGCAGCAACCCTCCGGTAACAGTCTCACAAAATTCCATTTTGAACATGCATTTCCACGAATCTTTCTTTCGTATCGGTGTATGTTGCCCATGCAAGTTGGTAGTGTTTTGCCACTGTATCTCCCGAATTCTGCTGCCTCACCACATCTGTGCCTTTGGATAACCCAGCTTGTTCAAACCCTAACTAGTAATCACCAGATATGGTTGGTTTCGTAATTTCAGCTAAATCTGCTGTAAGAACCTGACAATCAACCTAAAATAGTTGCTAAGTAATGATTAGTGCTAATTAAGTGCGATCTAAACTGTGTCAAACTTGGTTAAGCAGAACCCTAACTATTGCGGCTGGGGGGCTCTGGAGCTATCGTTCTGGACCCACATGTGCTCCTTCTATCCGCAACAGAGAGCCAGTTTTAGAAGCCAATTAGTGTTTTTTTAATTTACTTTCGAGCTGACTTCCTCATGCACTGCAGTTACTTTCGGTCAACAGTACCGACTTCCATGTTGGATGACTAGATGCACGAGATCGACGGCACTAATCCTGCAACTGACAAGTCCAACCGAAGTTGCCACAAGTGTGAATCGGTACCCATGCAGCTTGACAGTTAACATATTCAGTGATTTTCATTAGCTTGTGTAAAAAGACACAAGAGCTTGACAACAAACCCTCGTATCTTTGGGGGAATTCTTTACCGTCCTTACAGAGTAACTCTTTGATAAGTTGTTCCTGGTTCGGTGCTGCCCTTGCAGCTCAAACCCACACCCACTCCTCTGTTTTCAGGTTTAGGCTGAAATCATGGTGTTAAGAGTTTGAAAGTTTTCGAACCATTTGAAGTTGTGTGTGTGTAGGTGCTGGCTGGTGTGTGACACTTGAAGCAGTCGTCGCAATGTCGGTGCGTGTATCTAAATTTCGTCAGGTACAGTAGGCTTAATTTGATTGGTTTGCAATGGATTCGTTCAGGGTATAAAAGTTTAGCAAGGAGCAGGAATCACAGTTTGTTACTAGATGGAAGGAGGAATTGATGCTGTTATATTGCTAAATGAGGTCATGATTTGCATTGGACGAAGAACCTTCTTCCGAACCTGGAACTGGCACGCTACAATTTGTAGGTTTACAACGCTAAATTTGTTTTCGACTCTGCTTCCTGTCACAAAATGTTGGCGAATTCATGAGAAATCACTGTTTCTTGTGTCTCGATTGTCGGCACGCTTCCTCTTCAACTTTCAGTTGTTTCTTAATCTTCTCTGTTTCCGATGTTGATGTTATTGAAACAATATTTTTGCGTCGTGATGGCTTCAATTTCCCCGATTAGTTGCTCCTAGTACTTGGCTCTTCACAAAACAGGACACGCCAATCTGTTCTGGTTACTGTGAAAAGTTTGCTGATACAGCATTCGTTTGCGGGATAGTTTTTTTACACACAAAAAAAAAAGCTCAGAATTCGTCACACTCCTTTTAGCACGGGCTTCATTACCAAAGGCGAGGTTGCCGAATACCACAGCGCGTGGAGTTGCAGAACAAGAATTGGCGAGGCAGTAAATGTATACATGTTCTATGATATTTGAATGTTGTTGCGAACATTGGGCGGGGGAGTCGGCAGATGGAACAATAATGGCGACGAAGAAATTTCGTAACATGTCAGAATGAGAAAGGCTTCTAAAACGATGTTGTGATGACGGGGATCCGGCCTGAAACCTTGGCAGACTGCGGGGTTGTTGTTTTACCGACAATCAGAGAATTTAATCAATATGTTGAGAACATCGATCTCGAAGCCGGTCTTCGGGATATACACTCGGATTCATCAATGCTTCTTCGGCGTTTGTAGGACTTCTCAAGCATCCTGTTCCATCTGATATATCACCGAAAACCTGTGTTCATTGCCACTATTGTGTCGTCCACGTCCAGGTAACAAACTCATTGGCCAACGCCGTCCAAAATCTGTGAAGGCATTGCTCGTGGGCTTGGCTACTTAGACGAAGATTCTCAACCGCGAAGAACACCGTGCTATGATTAAGTAAACAAAATTCTCTTGAACAAAGAGTGGGAACTGAAGAATGCAGATTTCGGCTGAGCGCGACTTTTTCCCGACAAAGCAAACCATCTGTTTTCGATACACATTGCTGAAACCATGCAAGCAATCTTTCCTTTTTGACGAGCAGACACTTCAAGTCCAGAAATCATCCTATGTATAACAAGGTCGTCTTCTCGGAAACTCAGCCACACTAAGTACAGCTTCGACGTTCTGATGCTCAAAATCGTGTGTGGTAATAGGAACATTGACTTAAACAAAGCAGCTACATATCCGGCCAGAGTGCACTTATTGGAGTGGGCAAGTGAAACTCAAGTGCATAAAAATGGCATTCCTGCGCAAGGTCGTCTCAAGTATGTACATTACGAGCAATTGATTGCAAATCACTGATTGCGGTTGCTGTCGTTGTAGGCCAATTCGACTGTCTGAATGGAAAGATTTCGCTGGACGTGGTACCTGTCCCGGAGGTGCACCTGGTTCTAACATTAGCGAGTCTCTCGATTGAACCGAGTCCAAGTAAACAACATCCATGTCCTCTATGTTGGCCATGCTCCTCGATGGAGAAGATGGAAACATTCATTTTGTTAAATGTCAGCAACAGCAGATATTTTGCATGGTTAAATTTCAAGCGAATTTACATTTACCAATTTTGGCGTAAAGCGTCCAAACTTCTGCTCCTGGTCCATGGCCGCTCCACCTTGAATCACCACCTCCCCCCGCCCCTACGCCTTGCACTTCTTCCAGCTATCCGAAACACAATGCCGAAGGATTTTCATGAAGGAAGACGTATCAAGCACAAGAGAGTGTACCTGAGTACATGTTGTATACTTTCACCACCCTCACACGAAATACGTCGTGCTCTCGCAATAAGAGAAGCAGAGATCCAACCGCACCAAGAGCTCCGTGGAGTACAGTCTTGCGCACCAGCCACATGACAGCCATAACTCCCCTCCTCGTTCTCCGAGTGTGCCAGTATGAATGACAGACACGCTTTTCACCGGATCCGATCAGCATTTAATGCCGAACAACTAAAACCTCAGGCAACACAAAGAGTCACACGCTTCCTCGTATGAATCGGCTCCGACGCAGTGCTCGGAGTAATCTACATACTTTTCGCCATTCTTACTCACAAGCCCGTGAATTGTAAAGATTAGCACAATCCTACACTTCGAAAACCGAGTGTATTTCTCAACACTGCAAAATTTCAGCTTCCCACACTGTTATTCCAGATCAGTATGTTCCATGTTACCACAAAAAAAAAAAAAGGCAAGTTTATTGTGATACTCATGTCAGTTTGTAATCATCTCTGGATTGCGTTGAAATTTGGGACTGTAGTAGAACAGAGATCTTCATGCAGTCGGTGAATGGGACTGTCAGTTATCTGTAAAATATGGCTACAACGTTTTTTGTACACTGCACTTTTTAAAGTAAGTGTACAGGGATATATATATATATATATATATATGGCTATTAAACTATAACTGGGAGTGGTGGGTCATTCAATCTGGTAATGGAGCCTTGCCGTCGTTATAGTCCATGGCAAATTACAAGCCTTTTGGGGGTTGTCCTGGCGCATTGAAGGCTCCTGACCGTTCCCACAACTGCTGGTCGCATGTTTCAAGGAAATGAAAGGTGCCCAACTGGGCTTCATCAAGTTTGAAGGAATTTCTGGCGAGTCAAATTGGAATTTTAGCATACTTGTATTTGTATTATTTGAACTTTGGAATTATACCTTGTTATTGTATTTAGAAGAAACATTGGCAGAGTATCTATGACCCAGCAGTTTTCATCAATCTCACAACCATGTATGTTTGATTCGGCCTTTTACTTTTATTTTTATTTTTGATTTTAGTGTTTTCATTGTGTATGAAAGTGAAGTTTGAAATATTAGATTTGATAATAAATTGCACTTAACATACATACATTGACTACAATATCTCTCAAACCCACAAAAAAAAAAAAAAAACTCTCTAAAAAAGGAAACAGTTTACCACAAGCCTTGGTGGGATCATGTTTGTGACCTCAACAGAAGAAACCCTCAACTCTAAGCTCCTCACCACTTGACCCCTATGCTTTAATATATAAGGTAATTGAATCCTAAGACCATGGATGTTAAGAATGTGAAGGTCTAAGACTGGAAGTTTTGAGTCACATGCACTTGTAATCTGAATTGGGTATGCATACCTTGTTTGATTCAAGACAACATAAAAATTCACCCACCACTTATTTGCCATCAACATGAAGGTTTTTGGGAAGAGTTCAGAGTCTACTAAATTGTTATTACTCCAATATCAATAACATGGAAGTGATTCAAAGCAAGTTCTTCTTTTAGATTGTGCTCCAATATCTATATATATATATATATATATATATACAGATATATAGATATATTTGTAGACATTGTTACTAACAAACACATTTGAAAACTAGACTTCATAGTGTGTGACTGTCTATATGTCCTAATATATCAAAATTCAGCACAACACAGGTATGGTTGCAGCCCAGGCATGCAAGTCAGCAGGGACTTCAGCATTTTTAATCACCTGATTTAGAATAGGAACATGCATCTTCAGAGCAAGCAAAGTGCAGCCTCTACCCCATGAAGGCTGCAATCAAAATTCAGCCTTGGTGTGCAGGATATATTTGTTTATTTATGCTGTCACAACAAATTTAACCATTGTGGGTGTGTTAATTGTGGTTATGATGGGTCACAGCAAAGTCTAGGTAGTTTAAATGTAGGTTCATGGGGTGTGAGGACAGTGATGCAGCATGGATTTGTATTCTGTAGAAAGCAGATTCTTTGCATAGTTGAATGTAAATGGCTTGCCACCACACTATTTTTTAAGAACTTGCAAACCTTGTTTGGAATTTGGAAGCATATATGCAGAACCTGGCTTTCTATGATGTGTATTACAATTAAAAATAAATCCTTGGAACCTGAACTTGACAAGTGTATGGAGTTGAGTGGTAAGGTTGCTGCCTTGAGTCATTCTTCATAACTGGGGATATTGTGGATGATTTTGCCAGCCAAACGCATATTGTTTTTTTTGTTTTTTTTGTTTTTTTTGTTTTTTGTTTTTTGGATCTTTCATTTCAAATGTATCATCATCCAAAAAAACACATACATTATCTAAGATAGTCATTGGGTTCATTGACATGACATGACAGGCTTTGGGCAATTTTTCAAATTCAATGCTAGTATTTTGTAAAAATGATGGTTTTGAGGGAATGTAATGTTGAGAGGTTCAACAAATTTATTGCAACATGTTGTTACAAATCATAATTAATTACAAAACAAAGTAGAATGGTGGACACTAAAATATAATATTAAAATTTTTTATTATTAAAAAATTCATATAAAAAAATTATAAATTATGTTAAATTTTTACATTTTAAAAAATATACTCTAAGAAAATACAATACAAGGTATGATTGAAAATTTTTTATATACGTTTTTAAAATAATTAAAAATACTATAAAACTAATTAATTTTTAAAAAAAACCATCTTTAAGCATAATTTTGATTGGTTATATTTCTTATAAAAAATTTATAGTTTCTGACAATAATTGAAACAATAAGTTTGGATACTATAAATTTGTTAGCTTATTTAAAATCTCCTACATATATATATATATATATATATATGAGAAATAAAAGTTTTATGCATATAATTAAAAAATAAATGTTAAACTATCTAATAAAATATTTTAAGCTGTCTAATAAAATATTTTTATTAAATTATATATATATATATATATATATATATATATATTCATTATATAACTATGAAATCAACTTAGAAAAGAAATAATTTTGGGCATGATTACACATTTGATTTATGGACATGATTACACTTATGATTTAAGGACGTCATAAAAATGCATTTGTAGAAATTTGGCTAATTTATCAATTTAAGATTATCAGCAATAAAATCTATTTTAAGTGTGAGACAAAAGATAGTTTAATATAGATATGAATCAATTATCAAAGGTTCAATATGATGACCATATGAATAAACTTAAATTGGTTGATAAAATGCATTAATACTATATAGTATTTTGAGTAATTTAATTATTTTTTTTAAAATAAAAAAATACTACCAATGATCAACTAATCTCTAAAACTATAAAATTTGTTTTGAATTTCAATAAGTTTTTGAGTGTTTTATTTTAAAATAAAAATTAATAAGATATTATGAACTTAAATAGTTCAAATTTATTAATTGCATCAAGATAGATTTTATTATTAGTCTTATAATCCAGCTTATAAATTAAATATTTTTTAATTTTTAATTTTAATTTTTTCTATTAAAAATAATAAAAATTTATAAAAAAATATTTAGAATTTAAGAATAAAAATAATTATACATTATTATATCTATTTTAAAAATATTAGATAAAATATATGTAACCTGATTTTTTTTAAATAATAAAATTATCTATAAAAAATATATATAAAGGTTTTAAGTAAATTTTGTAAAATTTTGAAATATATATGAATTTAAATTATAATTAAAGAGAAAATATTATTTTATATTAAAGAAAAAATATTAGTTTATGTTAAAGAAAACATATTAGTTTATTATAGAAATGGCTGTAATTAGTTTGAAATGTACCTTAAGTTTATTGTGTAAGATCATTATTTCAAAGCTTGTATGATAGACAAAGTTTCTTTAATTTAAGTACATTATGTATGCCTTCTTATGACAAGATAGGTTGTTGTTAAATTCTATCTAATGGAATGACCACATAAATATGATTTATTTTTTATGTTGGTTAGAAAAGTAGTGATGGAGTCTTTTTTTCATTAAATAATTCTATGTATCTTTGGAATTGGATGTTCTTAATTTTTATAATAAATTCTAAAAAATATATATGTACATATCATATTTAGGTGGAATACAAAGAAAAATAAGGCTTCTACAGAGACAATAATTGTTAAAATTATGTAAGTTATGAATTTATTTGTTTGGCATCTTTTTTAAATCTAAGTAATTTTTATTTATTTATTATAGGTTATTATGTATTTAGCTATAATTGGTCCTAAGTCTAAAACTTTTATTAAATAATTTCTTAAATAAGATAGAAAAATTAAAGGTCTTTGGCTAGAAGTAGACCTTGTTCTTAGAGGATTTTTGACACAATTTTTTTACTATAAATGAAGAATTGAAGATACTTGACTAGAGCTTGGTTGTATTTTAAATGCATCTATAATGAGAAAGAAAGAAAGAAAGAAAGAAAAAAATATATATATATATATATAAAAGTTTAAGCTTAATATATATATATATATATATATATATATAATAATAATAATTTTTTTCTTAATAATATTATATATTTTTAATTAGAAAAATAAAAAAAAATATTAAAATAGATTTTGTTATATATAATTTATAATTTTAATAAAAATAGATAAAAAATAAAAATAAAATTGTTACTAAAAAGCTTACCTTTGTATTATTCATTTTGTATAAATTTCTTAATGTAGAAAGATTAAAGATATATTGCTAATTGAAAGTATTTATTAAAACAAACTATGGATCTTTAGAGCTGTAGAATTTTTTTTTTCTTTAATTACATTAAATTTAAAACTCAAACAATTTAATTTATCTTACATCTAATTTGATTATTTAATTTATAATTACTCAAATATAACCAAAAATTTAATAGTATTTTTTCTAATTAGACATATCTTATAATTGGAATAGAATATCTATAAAATAGATATATTTTATTTATTGTAGATTAGATTTTAAATTACTTGTAAGAAAAAAATTTCTAAATAACCTAACATATTTCTTTATTTTTTAATTTTTAATTTTTTTTCTAATATTCTTACTCGAAATAATTAATAATATAAATCAAATATTAAAAAAAAAAGTAATAGAAAAAATCTAGTTTGTTTTTTATTTATTTATATGTAACTATAGTTATATGAGCAATAGTTAATCTAATATTTTCTAAAAAGTAACTCTATTTAGAAATATAGTCTTTGATATTCTAAAATAAATATTTCTTAAAACTATAAGTAAATATTTACTATTGGTTAAAATGTGGTCAAACAAGAAATTGGTTGATTTTTGTATAATATTTTTATAATATTTTTTTTCAATTTACTTAATAGTATAGTTTGTTGCCACAAAGATGTACTTGAATTTGGTAAAATGAGATTTTGGAAGTAGTCCAATAAATTATAATACTTATTTAAAATAAAACTAATATTTAAAAATATTTCTTAAACAATAGAAAAAATCACATAATTAAAGAAATAAGCAAGTGACTTGGTTTAGTTTGGAATATAAGATTTTTAAATTTGGTACCTTCTATAATCTATTTTTTATAAAAAAATATTTTGGTCTTGTTTATATGTAGATTGTTTGTAAAAGTTATAATAATTTATCTAAAAAGAATATTCTAAATAACTTTGTCTTTTTTTTTTATTAATAATACTAATTAATACATCTAATATTATTAAAAAAATTGTGTATTCTTGATGTATTTGCCAAGTATTATTTCTCATTTTTTAAAGTCTAATAATTATGTTATTTCTAAAATTTTAAAAATCAAAGAGTATTTTTTTCAAAAACTAGAAAATTGTCTTTTTCTAAGTTGGGACTTAAACCATAATTTTATCATTGTTTGAAGATAATTAAATTTAACCTAAGATTCAATTATAATATATAGATATCAAAATCATTTACAAATAGTGTAATAATTTTTTATATTAAGTTTCGAATCACTATTTTTTACTTATAATAGATAAGTAGATGATTTTTAGATTACAAAAAAAGTTTTTCATTTGGTAACACAAGCAATTACATATTTTTCTATAGACTAAATATTAATAAATTATAAATCTATCTAAAAATAAAATTTTTATTTCTAAATTATTTTAATAGTTTTATTTTTTAAATAGTAATAATAATAATAATAATGAATAAAATATAAAAGATAAAATAATCTTATTTAGTATCAATATTAAATTAGAAATAATTGTCACATATGTATAATTTTTAATTTATTTTTAGAAATAGGTGATTAGAAATTTATTATATAAATTAAAAAAAATTATTTTTTTAGAGTAATATGGTTTTTTTTATTAATTTACCATATCTAACATGCCATAGTAAATATACACTTTTGCAGTAGGGGCATTAAAAATTAGATAATTGAATGATTGAAACAATTCGAATCATATTGTAGTCTATGATTTATAGTTGAAATTCTTTCTAAGTATAAAATAACTTTTACATCTTTTATCTACATTATATTTACTATAAATATAAAATTTATATCAAGGTTATTATTTAAATATATAGTAAAAATCAAATTATTATAAATATAATACAAATAAAATTTAAGATTATTTATTATCTTTTTTTTATAAAAAATGAATTCATTTTTAAGTTATATAATACTAGAGAAGATTTTGAAATCTCAAAAAAACTTCAAAAAAAACTACTTGTTAATTTTTTGTTAAAATTAAATATCTAAGAGTATTTTTTGTAATTTTTTTTAATTATCTACTAAGATTTTTAATATCAAAAGAAAATAATAAACTACAACTATGGTTGCAAAAATTGATATGTTATTTCATACAATTATTTTAGAACCATAGTATTGAAAATCAAATATTTTTTGTAAATTATTTTTATTATTAGAAATAATTTAAGTAGTTCTTAGATGACAAGATTTATTTAATTTATTTTTAAATATTATCTATTATATTAAATATAATGAAAAATTAAAAAAATATTAAATATTATTACTTTATTATATCTATTAGAGCTTATTTTTATTTATTCTAATTTTTTAAAAATATAAAGATTCAAATTTATTTGTAAGTTTTGTAATTTAATATCATTACATTAAAAATTATCTTGCTAAAAAATCAAACAAAAGATCACACACAAACAAAGAAAAATATATACATTATAGGATGTTATACTAAGATCTAATCAATTGCACATACAATTGCAATTCTTTCAAATTATAAACTATAGCTGCTAAACCTTCTAAAGATTTTATGTATTTAGCCTATAGATCTGATTTTGATCTTATTAAAAATAAATATAATATAGGCATCCAAAAATTCTTAATCTAAAATAATATATAAGTCTACTATTCCATTTTTTGTTTTTGTGACTTATACTAAATAATAGTAGATACAAAAATAATTATCAAATTACTATTAATATTGATAGCTTCACCTCAAAAGTTCTTTTCTAACCTAAAATTGTTCAACATACTTTTTTTTTTTAATAATAATATTTAATTTAATCTTTTAGATACTCCAGCTTTTTTAAAAACTACTTAGAGAGATAAAGTGATAAATAATTCATTTATCCTTGCACAATTGATTAAATTATTTTAATTTGTATTCTTATTAATTGCCAAATCTTTAATACTATATCTTTTTTTTAGTTTTTTTTTAGTTTTTATTTATTTTTTAATTCTTTGAGGATAATAAATATCTTTAAAGTATATTCATTATATACACACCTTTATCTTCTTTAAATAATCATCTATAATATAAATACACTTCAAGATTCTAAAATAATTGGTATAGGTTTCTACAAATCTAAATATATAGTCTGACATATTTTTAATATAATGAAAAGTGATATTAGAATCCACTTTGCAATGCTTTCTAAATACATAATGAATACAAAATTCTTTCTTATAAGAATTTACTTCCTTTAATAATCAACACTTATATAGTTTTGTAAGTCTTTATTTACTTATATAATCTAATTGTGTATGCCAAAATTATATTATATCTTTTATTTTATTTTATTATTATAATTAGATATAATAATTTTTTTACATATAATAATATATTCTACAAGTGCAAATAATTTTCTAATTTTTTTATTCTTTATAACCACTCAAGATTTCTTAAAAACTTTAATAAATTTGTCTTTTATTGTGCATCTACAACTAATTGAGTCTAGTTCATTAAAGAAAGATTAATTCTTTTATAATTTAAAAATATTTGAAACATCAATCAATATTATTACAACCTTATTAAATATTTTAATACAAATGTTGCCACTTTTTATAATCTTGCACAGCATATTAATTTTTATGAATAAAATTTCTATTATTGTATATATTATTAGTATAAAACCAATCCTTTCAAGGATTTCAATAAATGAGGATTGGTTTTATGATTTTACTTATTTATTAATTACAAATTTTAATTTATAATATTATATAATTTCTTATTTTTAAGACTCAATTAAATTTTATTTATCACTATAAGATTGATTTCTTTCTACTCTTTATTAATCTTGTCTACATGTTTTTTTTCCAACAATTTATACAATCCTTGTTAGAAAAGTAGATATTTTACTTTTTTTTTTTTTTGTTATAATCCAAAAATATTCCTTCCATTATATTTATCTAACTTAAATTTTCTCTTTGTTGTTGTTGTATCACCTCAATCTCATTCTAATATCAACTTTTGAATAATCAAATATAAAAATATATACAAATAAAAAATATCATAAAATAAGATTATTTTACAAATATTTGATTGAAAGTATGTGCAATTACAATACTACTAAGTTATATACCAAAGTTGCCAAATTTTATAAAGAGTGTTTAAATAATATTCTATTTGCTCACCAAATAAGCATATACTATATTCTAATAATAATGCTCTTACTTCTCCAACCAAATTGAAATAAAAGACTATCTTTATTTCTTCTAGGAACTCCTATGGAACCAAATCTAAAGACTAATGAAACCACCCTATATCTAGATTAAATAAATATAATATAATATATAACTATAATACATCTAATTATTTAATATGAAATAACTTTTATTATAAAATTGAATGTTTAGTATAAAAATATTAATATTAAAAAGACTCAAAAATATTTTTTACATTTATATATGTATTGTTAATAAATCTATTAGCATATTTGAGTTTATTCATGAGATTTTTAAAATATATATAATATCTTTTTTTTTAAATTATACTTTTATCAATACAAAAAATTTGGTCAAGCTTGAAACTTATTACTATTATTTAGAAAATTTGTAGAATATATGATTTTAAATTAAAAATAACAAATACAATTAGATTAGATAGTTTAAAATTTAGGATTTTTAAAATATATTTTTAGTATTTTTTATTTTACAAAAAGAATAAGCTTATATTTTATAAAATAATAGAAATATTTTTATATCATATAATTTTTTATAATATCTTTTTAATATAAATTCTACTATAATTTTTTTTGTCTTAAAATAATAATCTTAGATTTACATGCTATATATTTAATTTTAGTCAATCACAAACTTAATAAGAATCATAGTATGGTCAATTTTCTAATCTAAAATCCTGTAGATAAGCTAAATCTAATATACTTTAAATCAATTTTTGAATTTAATTCTGCTAGATGATTTGTAATAGAGTATTTTACTTCTTATTTTTTACTTCTTATAAAAAAATATTCTTAAGTGCATATTTTTATATAGTAAAAAATAATATCAATAAGATAAAATATTGTATGTATTAAAATGTAAGATAAATTCATGATAAAATTACAATTTATTTATATTATATAAACTAAGAAAAATAATTTTAATGTGACGTTCAATCTCATTTAATGCATTTTTTGATGGCATAAAAATCACTTAATTTGAATATGTTATATAAAAGCTATTAAAATTTTAATTATATATATATATATATATATATATATATTCTTGTATTAATATATGTAATTTATTTAAGTTTATATGTTTTTATTATTATTTGAATATTTTTAGAAATTCAAGGTGAAACTCATGGTGAAACTCAAAGTTAAAATCAGTCGTTGAACAAATTCAAAACTTTGATACTCATTGTAGTATTCATTTCAAAATAAAATAAATGTCATATTATTCTATCATGATGTTTACATATTAGAACACTCAATCCAAGTCATTAAGTTTTTAAAATGTTCTCTAACTAATTTATTTTTTAATTTAAAACTGTAAACATGAATCGAGTTAAGTACAATTTAATAATGTAAGCAGTAATTTAAATGAAACATAACATAATCTAACTATACTTTCTGTATTACAGGGCTATTTGTACAACTTAGATACACCATGTCAATTGCAAAGAAATAGCATATCACACTGCAAATTTAAATTCAATAACATTTTCATGGAAACAGAAGGAAGTAGATTAAATCCATTTAGGTTATGCAAAGAATAAAAATAAAAAAATAAAATAAAACCTGGTACAGAGTAATAATAAGACTAACAATACTAATTACAATTATTTCAATGATTGTAATAATACCATAGATTATCTAGTGTGTAAATTATTTACATTGGTATGCGTGTTAAATATCAATTAAGCATGCAGGATATGATTTTGATAAATTAATGTTTTTTTTTTTTTTTTTTTTTTTTTTTTTTAAATCAAAAATCAAATTGTGCTGTACTAGCAATATATTCACAACACTAATAATTGTTCCTTAAATTCTAGAGATACACTGAAAATAAAAAACTAAATAGTTGACATTCTCACCTTATTATTCCTACATGAATCTTATTTAATTCTTTTTTAGAATACAAGTATGCAATCTCAAACCATGTCAATGATGTGCATGCAATTTATCCCAATTCATCCATAACTGTTACATTAATATTCGAAGTATGAATTGTTATTCATGTTCTGTTTTTCATTTTTTATCATAACTGATAAACACTAATTTAACAAAATAAATTATGAAAAAATAAAATACCACTGAATTAAAATAACTATAATGTTTCTAACAGTAAAAATACAAATAAAACATATATTTAATGAATCTCTGTTCTTAGCATATTTTATTGTATAGTTTTAATGAAAAGCATATAAAATCTATTTATATTAATTACAAAAATGAACAAAAATAGTTTTACATGATTATGTTTATGGCCTCAATATCAAACAATATGTTTTCTGGCTTTTTACTTTTTATTTTTTTATTTTTTTTCTTGCATATTTATCTGAAATGGTGTTTTTAAACACTCCTAAATTTTCAAAAATAACCAATCACATAGTGTAAAACATTGTCATAATGATAGCAATAAAAAAACATATTATTAATAGTTTTTAGATTTTCAGAAATGCAGTTTTGCCAGATCTTTTGCACAAGGATACAATCCATGCATGCATTAAGTACTTGGATGGTCCACTTTGTTTTCCCAGCAAGGCTTTGTAGCAAGCAAACAAACCCATCAGAATTGCCCACCTCATGCTTTATAATTCCTTGGTAGCAAGTTGGTTGTGCATCCAAATCAAACAATAATTGGTGGCATTGGTTTCAAATTGGATGGATGTAAGGAAGGAAGGGCATAATATAATTGTGAATTAAGTCTTTGAATCAGTATCTTATTGAATAAAAGGTAATTATTTCACACAAGAATAATACAACTTAGTTGCAACCTGAATAAATAATTAACATATCACAAACCCTTAATGTTTAAGTGTTTTTAGATTGATATGTTAATTATGTTATTCAGGTTGTGGGATGTTGTGGGATGTTTCTACACCTTTTAAATTTTTTTTTCCCAAAAGTAAAGTAAATATACTTTCACCAAGGATTAAATTCCCATGTCCTCATCACAAGCATTCCTACTTTCATATCCTCTTTCTCAAGGCTCTTCCACCTTCCCCACCAACCTTCTTACTGTCCACTTTTACCCATCAATACTAATGTATAATTTTTGGCTATTTCCAAAGATTGATAACCATGCCACATGTTCTCAATGTTGTTTCTCAGGCTTGTCTTCATTGCCTTCCCTATCATGTTGCTTTTGATTGTTATAGGATCCACAAACCTCCACAGGTTCTTTTTTACTTTTTTAAAATTATTTTTATAATTATTCCAAAGCAGACCACAAGAAGCTTTCAGAAACATCCCACAAGCCTTCACAAGGTGGGGTCATCCCATATGTCTAACCCTATAAAAGAGTTGTGTGTCTAAAATGCCCATATTCTCTAAACATGTGGTTTGCTTATGAATTGGCTGGTGGTATGTGTGTGTTCTCACTGGCTATGCAGCCACATCTACCTACTACATGGATGAATGTCATTCATCCATTTGTTTCTGCATTGTGAGAGAGAGTGTGTGTGTGTGTATGTGCACATCCCATCAAACCCCTAAAGCAGTGTACCCAACATCCAGCAGCAGTTCATTGCTGTTTTTGAACCCTGCCCATTTCCATTTGCTTGCACCAGATCAATCAACCTGTCATCTGGAGGAACATGGAAAAGAAACAAGAGGAATCTCACATGATATGATGGATGGATTAGTGGATGAGTTTCATAAGTAAATGGGATGAAGTTTTAGATGAAGATGTGGATGGATGGATTAATTGATGGATAAATGAATAGGTGGAGAATGGATAGGAGGGAGGGAGGGAGGGCAATGATGTCCCCCTTTGGCTGTGGAGTGCATGCATAGCTCATGAATCAAGTGGCAGCCAATGAATGGGATCTTATACATTTTTGGTTTTTAGCAGTGATGTCTATTTGATGTTGTGTGTGCCTGTGAGCACGTGTAACAAGCTGGTCCAAAGGATGATAACCTTGGCTGAACATGATTATGCATGGATAGAAAAGAAATCATGGGGAAAATTATTAAAGAAAAAAAGGAGAAAGAAGAAGTAGAAGAAGAAGAAGAAGACATAGGATGAGGAGGAGTAGTAGTACAAGTGGAAGAAAAGAGAATATTGCATGGATTCTGATATCTTGGAGGTTTTTCAAATGTGGGTAAGTTTGGATGAGAAAATTATTCAGTTGTTGCAACTCTGTTATAAAAACCTAAAATCAAAAATCAAATCATTCTATGACAAGTCTGCAAAGAGACACCCAACAAAGTTTTCATGCATCTTCCAACAAGGTTAAGTTCATTAGATTTAAACTCTGCAATCATAATCATAATCATAATCATTCATATATATCAAATAAAGATATGGAATCTACAGAGAAGCAATATGAACTCATGATATATATATATATATATATATATATGTGTGTATGTGTGTGTATGTGTGTGTAAATATTCTTTAATTAAAGTGCTGACATCACCAAAATTATTATTTTTTCCTCCATCACTATCACAATAGAAGAAGGTGGTGTGTCTTATAGTCATGGCACAGAAGAAAAACAAAACAAAAACTAAATAAAAATAATAAAAAAAGGCAAGAAAGCCAGTTTCAGGAAGAGTGATTTATGCACACACATTGCAAGCCACAAGGGAAAGGGTGTATAAGCTGTGGGGAGAGAGGGGTGTGTGTGTGTGTGTGTGTGTGTGGGCATAGAGTTAATGGCATGGAAAGGGAAGGGACAACCATCACGCGGGGAACGGATGAAGAAGGGGAAAACGGATGAAAGAGGCGAACGGATGAGGGGAGTAATGAGACATCGATCGGGGTGTCAGGGCGGTGGATGAATGAGTACGACGGGGTGTGTGGATGGAACCATGACACCAGTCCTGACGTCCCTGACTCGTTGGGCAAATTCGTAATCCGGCTGGACGGGGCATTCAATGCCGGACGGTGAAGAGGAACGTTGGCTTTACCGAGGGAAGACGGGAGGGTGGGAACGGAACGGTAAGGAAGGGGAAGGGAGGGACGCTTGATTTGTGTCAGCGGTATGGCGATGATGCAGCAGGAGCAGCAGCAGCAGTAGTAGCAGAAACAGGAGGAGGACAGGCAATGGTGTCCCTGCAGAGCCTCGTCCTGACATTTCACCATGGCCACTTCAAGCTTTGCCACCCTTTGTCTTCCTCTTTCCTTCTCTCTCTGTCACTCACCTTGCTGCCTTCGGGTCGCTGCCTTGACGATGGAAAATGATGACATGATTTGCTGGAAAGGTAAATGTTCCGACCGAAGGCTGACATCGCCGTTAGTTGATGAAGTCTGAGTGTGAGAGGGATTCACCTCAGAGGGTGCAAGCTCGTCGCGGTGTGTCTCACTTCGCTCACACTGCTTCTGCTATTGGGGGAGTTCACGGTGTATTTCGGGTCGCTTTGGGGTGCGCAGGTAATTAAGCTAAGCGCATGGTGGCGCAATTTGCGGAATTGAGTTTGGTAGTCGTGGAGCTCATGTGGTGAATTGGTTGAGGACGTGGTGTCGGGAGGTGTTGACTGAAGGTGGAAGTATGCACGTCTGATTATTGCAGTTCATGAGAGGAGCAGCGGAGCTGGGAGTGCATACGAGTGGGTTCGTCGGTGTTCTGGAAGCAAGGGGGCACTATCACAGGGAGAGGCAGGTGACTGCGTTGGTGACAATGGTGCCAACGAGTAGTAGCCATGGTCGTGACATGGAAGGAAGTTTTCATGAGGAGAGGCAAGGTTTGTGAGTTTCAAAGGCGTGGAGAAGTCGTGCTGCGCTTGGGGGAAAATGAGCTCTTTGAATGAGCCTTGCTAATGCCGAATCTGGCGCCTAGGCATGAAGGAGAGAATCGGCTACATGTAGCGTAGCCAAGCGCAGAAAGAGGTTGGCGATGTGCTCATATTGGTTGTTATGGAAGCATAGTCTTTTGCAGTTATATGAGCGTTACGACATTCAAACCTAGGACCGTCACAAACATGGTTCTAGAATCAGCGTAAGCCTGTGTCATTGTCTGATTGCACTGGTGCAAGTGAGTGCAATTAGAACCAGTGTTGTTATGGTTCAGCACAGTAGCTGAGATTATTGTAGGTGTGCACCAGGAAGATCAAAATGTGTATGATATTCTTCGACGAGAAGATCCTTAGACCCCTGGGGTAGTAGATTTCGTGTCTCCGAAATCCCCGCTGTATTTATTGCAGCGGCGGAGGAGCGACGTGAAGAATGTCCTCCTTCGTACCCCCTCCTTATATCGCCACGGCAGCAGCACCGACAGGCGGGGTCATCTATCCGGGCGTCCTCCCACCTGCGGGACAACGAGCTGCAACCCCGGCAGCGTCAGGTTCACGGAGCCCGCACATCAACCCCAGCGTGGTTGTGATTGTAGTTATTCTCAGCGTGGTGTTCATATTGTCAGGGTTCCTGCACTTGCTGGCGCGGTGCCTGGGGCGCCGGCGCCAACCTCCCCCGCGGCATCACAGCCCTCTTGTAAGTGCGCTTCATGGCCAGCTGCAGCATTTGTTTCACTTGCACGATGCAGGAGTTGAACAAGCCTTCATCGACACGCTGCCAGTGTTCTCGTATGGTTCTATCAGGGGTTTGAAGGATAGTGCAGATTGCGCGGTGTGTTTGACGGAGTTCGGGGACGATGACCGGCTGCGGTTGTTACCGAAATGTAAGCATGCCTTTCACTTGGAGTGCATTGACACATGGCTGTTGTCGAACTCGACATGCCCCTTGTGCCGTCGCAGTCTGCTTCCTGACCCGCTTGTCCATGGTGGCGCTTCGAGCTCCCACCATGGACAGCTCGAGATGGTGTCTGCCTCCGACATGATGCACTCGAACAGGTTCATATGTCCTGACCAGCGACGTTTCTCCCTGGAGGAGCAGCTTGTTCGAGACTCCCGCCGCATCAGCAGCCTCCACGGGAGCATTCACGGCAGCTACCAGAATAGCTTCCGCATTTGCGACGTAGCCGAGGTCGAGGACTCCGAAAACGAAATCCAAGAAATTCAGGAGATTCAAGAATTTCGTACCCAGGTCGAGACCCCGAGCCCGTTTGCTCCCACTATTCGCGTCATGGATGAGCACGGCACACATCGCGTGCTCAAGGTTGAGCTTGGCAAAGTGGCGGGCCGCAAAGTGAAGACAGACTCCCGCAAGCTCACTCGCAAAGGTGGGCGATCGTACTCCATGGGCAGCTACGAGTATATTGTGGACCCCTCCAACTGGGAGCTTATGATCGCGCCGACGCCGTATCCTGGTAGACCCCAGGACTGGGCGCCATCGAAGCCCACACATCGAAGCGCCCTATCTGACAGCATTCCAGAGCTTGCAAGTGCAGGCGGCACGCCCGCCAACGACGAGCTGTTCTGGGCCAGTCGCGGCCTTTACACTCCCAACACATTGTCTCGCGTCCGGGAGCTTCTGACCCCCATAGGATCGGAGTATTCCAATGCAGGATTCTCCCCGGCAGCTTTCCTGGACTATTCCTACTCACCAGGGCAAGGAGATCGGTGGATCGACATTGACATTGAACGAGGAGAGATCATCGAAGACGACGAGTCGGAAGCAGCATCCAATCAAGACAAGGAGGAAGCTAAACTCGAAACGTCGAGATTCTCTAGTACCTCATCCTCCAAGTCCGAGTCGGCGACTGCGCATGTGGTTGCTGTTGACAAGGAGAACGATTTCAAGCAACGGTCGTCGTCGCTCAGCCGGTTGCCCGAAGGGAAGGTGAGTGTGAGCTGGTACAGACGGTCGTTGTCGGAGACATCTTTAGGCGTGGAGCAAGCTGTTAAGGATCCTGCAAAGCCTAATATCTGGGAGGTGGGAGTTTCCGCACCGGAAACGGCAGCCTCAGCCTCGGATGCAAACTTAAAGCAAGGATCATTTTCGAGAAGGTTTTCGCTGAATTGGATCATGTGCAGAGACAAGAGGGTGGTGTTCTCCGCGGCCTCGCCGTCTCCGCAATCGGACCCACAACAGAGGACGCGGCCCATTACCATATAACCACCACTCACTTGTGTATAGAACTCCATTTCGCTGGTTTAGTCGGCTAGTATTCATTTCCGTGCACGTCTGACATGGGTGCGGTTCAGGCCTCATGTCTGCGCACTCAGTATCGTTTTGTGTAGGAGGAGACGCGACCAAAATCAGTGCTCATCTCGTTGAACTAGGATCTAGCCACAAAACGATAATCTAGAAGCTGTTTGTCGATGACTGTTTTGGCAAGACTTGTGCTTTGCGTGATACCTGGCCATCATTTACTGAAACATTCTTATCAGGAAGCTCTGAAACGTTTATTTCAATAAGAATGATTGGGTACATGTCCCATCGATTATGTCGTGGCCCGAAGCTGCGTGATTGTTCCATGATGGCTCATTACAGGTTGCGGCAATTGCTTTGAATTGTTGAGAGACATAGTTTTGATGCCCTAAATTCCTTGTGCGATTTTCCTAGTCTTTTAGAGAGGACCAAAATTCCGAAGCGGGACATGCTAACGGAACTGGTGGCAGAACCAGTGTCATAGAAAGTAACCACGTCTTACATTAATTTTGCACTGAAGTCGGGAACTTCAACATCATGGATAAATGCAACGTTGGCTGCTACTCAAAAAACTGGCCGTCTGCAGCCATTCAGAAACTGTAGAATCTTAGTGGATTCCCCATATGACATCTCACGGAAGCGGCTACAATACGGTTGAGCACTAAGGTACTTTGAAAGATGCCTCCAAGTCTCCACAAGGACTATTCAAACGACAGGCTGGAATTCTGTAGTGTCTGATAACAACTCTAGTATAGAGATACTCCAGCAGTTTGATGTGAACCATCACAACCTCTACCAAGTTATTACAATGCAGGAAGACATGTATTATGTTTGCAACAGCAATAAATTTGTAGGGATGGGCACTTTGTACGTGAAATTCCCCCTCTTCAAGACAAACGAAGTGCTTTCAGCACTGAGACATGAGAGGATCTTCTTCTTCTGTATTGCTAAGGGTCATTCACATAGGTATTGCGATACTTGTGTACAGTTGTAGAGAGACACTATCATTCACATTGCCGGAAATGAGAAGTCATTACTTCCCATGACAAAATATCTGCGAGCTCATTTAAGAGCTAGCAGTAAGGATTCCTAAAGCAGCCAGAAAAACATGAAAACTAATTACACCCCATCCTTCTTGTGGGGCCTCACCTGGTGGCAGCAACCCAGCTGTGAAGGTCATGATCTCTCTTGCCCTGGCTTACTTTACCGTTGGCTTTCGGCTTCACCTCTTCAGTGCACCCCCACCCGTGCCCCGCTATATAGGCGCGCCATTGGGCTCAGCATCGTGAGGCGCACAACTGAAGCTCGTATTGTCCTGGACGGAGTGTCCACCGGTCCGCACGGTACATGTTCCCGGGAAATAACGGGGTGCTTTCCACGTGGCAGGTTCGAATTGAGGGCCTCCTTATTGAATGGAGGATGATTCATGGCGTGGCTCCCCCGACCACGCCAATTCTGGTATGCCGGGCCTTGCAACTGTTTTGTTGGGCTAAGCCTGCGGGTGGGGCAATTAACCACGCCAAATTGGGTTCTTCCACGCTATAATTCGGGTTGGGGTCTTTTGAAGTGCCGCGGTGGGACGCTTCCTCCTTGGAAAGTACCACCGACAGACAATCTTTTAATATTTGTCCATTCTGACAGTCAAAGTTGAAGCATACATAAGAAGCATGGTGACTGGATAGTAGTCCATTGCACCAGCAGCTCAAGACTCAAAACATTCAATTGCATGTATACAGTGTAGATGTGTAGCTTGAAATAAGCTTGCCAAAAAGCTTGTATATTGGCCTTCAGGTGAAATGTACTGGATGGGTGTTTCTGGGACCCAAGATCTATTAACCCAATACTCTGTTCCTTGCTGTCAAACTTAATTAGAGCCACTGTTCCTGACAGATATGTAGCAACTGAAGGAATATATAATGGATTTAAATATACATATATAAATGATACGTGTACAAGTGGCATACAAAAGTAGAGGGACCATGATCTACAGCAACATTTGTCCAAAGCAAAACCCATTAAGAAACTCATATCCAGTCTCCATTAGAGGTTAGAGCTACTCATGGCAAATATTAAATACACAATAGACTCATCCATGCATGGTTTATTAATTAGACAAATCCCAAATGGTAATATAAGTTGACACTTTTAAGCATACTGTAGCAATCATATAAGTTTGCCCTCTTAAAGTATGAAACAAATGCTTTTCCTTTTGTGTGTGTGTGTTGATATATATATATATATATATATATATATTCATTCACACACACATTACAAAGGGAAATGGATAATATGTAAAGAACTAGAAGAGTTATTAATTGAACTAAAAGTTTATTTTGTACATTGACCTTACGTGTGATAACTAGTATGTTCTGGTAATTATTTTGAAGAGTTGCAAACATGTAACAAACTGCAAAAAAATGAAGGTATGTAATTACTGATTATTGCATCTATTCCAAGCAGCTACTGCAGAATCATTTGGGTTGTTAATGCAAAAAAAAAAACAAAAAAAACAAAAAAACAAAAAAAACAAACAAACAAACAAACAAACTTTTTGTTTAGCTTTATGTAAAAGTTTGGTAGGTATGTATGTCTGGATTTCAAAGATGGGTGTGTGTATCAAATGGAAAAATTTGTTTGCAAACTTGGTTTCAAAAAATGAAAAGTTCATTTGTTAATGTATTTAGATTGGTTGTGAAGTTTGGAATTCCTTAAAATTACACAATATAATTATCAAATTTAGATCCAATTTGACATAAGTCATAAAACATTATAAATTAATATGTATTAAAATTTTATAAAATAGATATACACTAATGTTTCATCTTTGAAGAATAGTTAAACAAATATGCAAAAAAAAAATTAAATCATTGATTTAAAAAATGTAAATATTAAAAAGTAGTAAACATTATAATAAATTTTATTGAATATAAATAATTTATAAATAAAATCTGTTATTTATTTCTTCTTTTGCAAAAAACTTAAGCTGTACATTACTTGATATAACTTTAAATGACGTAAATGAGAACCTAAATTGTTCACATTTTGGAATGCACACATTTTACATTAACTAATGAAAAAAAATCAAAAACATTAACAAGTGTTAATTTATTCAAAATAAATTATAGTTTCAGATTTCTCAAATCAAATATCATATTTCAGTAGGTGGTTACAGTGAAAATGACTCATATCAAATCCTAATTTCCAAGTTATAGAATTTCAAAAAATAAACACATACATAAAAAGAGTATCTTTTCAGTATATTTTCTAATAATTTTAATTATTTGTTTTGAAGATAACATATTTCCACCAAAATAAATCTAAGTCTATTCATCTCAAGTGATAAATTTTCCAAATTTTCTGTAATACACTTTTTATTTTGGATTGCATTTCTATAACAATCTTCTTGTATATTCAATTTTTTTTTAGCCTGTTACACATAATTATTTTTTAATTAATTTCTTTTCATAATACAAAATCAAAAAGTGATGTACAATAAGCAATTTACAAATTATTCAAATTTATTTATGATATTCTTTAATATAAATCTGACATAAAATTTCTAAAACTAACAGTTTTATGACTTACTTTACAAAGTTTTAAATCTTCATCTTAGAGGGTATTTTATGAAATAAAACCTTTTCATGGGAATCTTTCATGAGTTGATGTTGTCTTATAATTTTACTCAATATTTGACAATGAATATTACGTTTTTTTTCAGTGGCATGAAGTTTGAGTCCAGCTTCTTGTCTCCGTTTTTTTGCTTTTGTGAGAGTTAATTTTGCAACACTTAATTTTTTTTCTGTGATCCATTTCTTTTCTGATAATTGTTCTTTCAACTTAAGTTGTACACATTGTAAAGAATCTTTTCCACCTTTAGTATTCAATATTCTTTTTGCTGATTTTTCTTGCTGCCATTCTTTTTGTGTGACAATGTCATGCAGTGATTGCAGAATCAATTTTTTGGTTTCAACATAGGTTTTGGTGTTGCAATATTGAAACGGGTCCATTTTCATCACATTTTTCTTAACATTGTTTGCTATAAAAATTACAAACTTACACATACTTCATTCCTAAATATGAAATACTTTTTTGTGAGCTTTGCATTATTATTGTAATATCTTTCTGTCAATTAAATTGATGAATGGAGTTGTTAGCATTTGTAAAATGTGCATAATTCTTTGAATAGGCTGCATGAAAATAATTTTGTAATTTTAAAAATAAAATTTGATAAAGATTCTCTACAATATTGCATAACTCACATGATTGAGACAATTCTCTTAGCAAAATTTATTCTAAATATGTTGTTATTTTATGAAGTTCATTCTTAAATTTCATCTTATGTTTACACATTTTTTTAAATACAAATAAAAGTAAATATTATGCTTAGTTAATTTTAATATGCCATATATAATATCTGTTACAACAGTTATCCCCCCTCTAACTAATATCATCCATTACAAAAAAAAAAATGAATTATCAAAGATTATTAATTATGACAACAACAAACAACACTAGATACCTAGATTTTAGTTGGAGTCGGTTTCCAAAATTTTGATTAATTATTGGAAATTATTAGCTTTTGGAAAATCAATTATTGAGTAGACAATTATATAAGTTAAATTGAAATTATGAATTAGGCCTAAAACCAAAGTGTTTTGAGGATTTCTGAAATTATAGTTTCCAAATTGTATTCTCAAATTTCAATAGAACATTATTTCATAAGTAGCTTTAAGAAAATTAAGATTAATTATTTTATTACTCTATATTCTTTCTTTTAAAAAAATATGCATCATAAAATCTAAATATTTTATAATTGATTTTTTATATTATTCAACTTTTTAAGAGTAGTTGTATAATAGTATGTATTTTTTTAATAGTTTTCAGGTAAATTTAATTAATAACGCTAACCAGTATTTTCAAATAATTAATGTGGTATTAAGTTTGATGATCTACTGCATTTAAAACGTATTGGTTGTATGATTAATCATTTTTAGTAATTTCTATTAATATAGGAATATCAATAAACAGAAAAAGAAAAAAAATAATGAAACTGAAAATACAGTAAAATATATATATATATATATATATATATATATTAGAATATCAAAATTATATCATTAGAAATAATAAAACGTACATATTTTTGTGAAAACTGATACAGTATATTCATGTTTTTAAAAAATAAATGTAAGACTTCTTTGATCACTAAAGCCTATTTTATTTTGAATAATTTTTTAATCTTTGAATATTATTGTGTAAATATAAAAAGATTTTATATGAAAATCAGATTTTTGAAGAAAAGACGTGTTTAAGTTTTATTTACTGATTAGAATGTGTGTGTGTGTGTATATATATATATATATATATATATATTTGATTTTGTAAAAATTGTTAAAGTCTAACTTTTCAGCAAAAAAAAAAAAAAAAAAAAAAAAAAAAACATTTCTCTTTGCATTTGAAGGGAAAAAATTAAAAAATTAAAAAATTAAAAAAATTATTTTCTGCATTGTTATTTTCTTGAGGTGTATTTTTTTTTAATAAGTTGTATTTGAAATTACATAAAAATTATTTAAGATGGCATTCAAAACTTTAAGTATAAGCTAAAAATATGATCAAATATGATTCAAATTTTGTTGATTTGGAGATTTGATTCAAAATAATAAAATAATGATTGCAATGTAGAAAGTATTATACTTGTGTGAAAAATGTACATGAGATACATTACAAGCCGCTCACAAGAACCACCTAAAAAAGAACCAAAATAACTAGACTACACAACATTATTAAATGAGTTTTTTTTTTTTGTTTTTTTGTTTTTTTTTTTTTGTATGACAATCCAAATCAGCAAGATCATGAAACTTGCAAACAACATGATCGTGGAACTTTGCACACCCCTACATAGCTCACAATCTCTTGCTATTTCAAAAAATCTTACAGTGAATCTCTGATATTTTCAGAATGGTGTATCCTGGTGGAATTGATAAACCGATGGATTTAAAGAAGAAACACGCAATGCCTTGTTTGATCTCAAAGAAAGCGAGTGTCGTGGTTCTCTCAGTTATGACAGTTACTCTTTTGGTAATTTGGGGAAAAGTGTGGGATTCTGAAACATCAGTCCTCGGTAGTTGACACTAAGTGATACCTAAGCAGAGCAACAATTCATGTAGAAATTTCGGTGTCTTGGTTGCTTCGAAAAGAATACCGACAACATTGAACAATAGAATATCTCCAGGGTGCTATTCCCAAAGCCATCACTGCTACGACACGTACAGATCATCTTTGCTTAAGCTACAATACAGGTTCATCTTAGCCAATGAAAAGTCTTGAGTATCTTCTGACATAGTGTATTGTGGAAGTTATTGATCTATCTTACATAAGCAACTATGATATCATATCTTCAAATTCAAAGGAAGAATATTCTCTAGGAGATGTGGTTCATTCTAGATATAGCAGCAAAAACGAAGCTATGGAAGGGCCATTCAGCGTGTATTCCAACATTATAACCTCTTTTCTCTTTTTGCATACATCCCTAAATGTAGTTCCATTAAGATGAAGCACAAAGTGTTGCCTCCAAGTCGCGTGATTCAAAACTCAGTAATATGATGGAAGTCAATCATTATGTAGACATGAGGTATCAACAGTAGGGGGTTTAACTTTACATTACACAATTCACATTCAGGCTATTTACACTTGAAATTCGAAGAGTGATATACCTGCAGGACTTGAGAAACAAAGCGTTTCCACAAGTTTCCAGCCGATCTTTTTAACTTCTGTGCACCCTTCGACTGACCTCTCAATTTTCTCTCTGATCACAAAAACTCACGAGTGCTCTTCACTATCTCTTATGATATTAATCTCACAAAATCAATGGCTCCAGTCACAAACGTTATCTGTGTGAGCTGTGTGGAGTCCGTGTGCGTATATAAATAGGGATTTATTGTAGCTACACAAAGGTCCATTCCCCTGAAACAGTCGGTGTTGGCCTCTCGTCAGCGATGAAGGGCCTTGAATGCTTCTTCTCAAATATGGATGATTTGCCTTCAAACATTCGTGAGAACAGATGTCCAAAATCAGCTTTAACGAATTGTTGTTGGGCTTGTGGATGATCGATTGACTTGCGTAATGAAACATTCTCAGCTTCCTTAATGGGGATTGGATCTGGTAAATCATACTTGTCATCGCTATTAACAACAGTACCTGTTGGTGCAGTAGTTATTGCAGGAGCATCCACAGGTTCATCACATGGCGGTGAGTGGATTGCACTCTCCATCACTTCATACACCTGCAAAAATGATTGGCTGAGCATCAACTGTCACTTTGAAATTAAATGTTACTCGTGAATTCTTCCCCAGGCCAAGACTTTCAGAATTCCTAATGGATGCTCACAAATTCACTAATACTATGAGTTGCAATGCTCTTCACATAAAAAGCAATCAAACAGAATGTAGAAAAGTAAAAATCTAGCTCTTTGGTATTGGAAAACCTATCCCAACATGATGCACAAAACAATATTTGGAAAATACCAACTCCGCACCTGAAGTACAAATGATGACCATTTTGAGAAGGTTCTCAATGATATCTAGTCAGCGATCAAGGGGGAATTAGCTTAATAGACCGTTTAAGAATAGCTTTAAGCAAGCATATCTAAATCACCTCACAGAGACGATCAAGCTTGGAAGTGCTCATCCCCCGTCCACACGTTGCCACAACATATTCCGAACATTCCCGTAAACATCTTGCAAGTATCTCGGTTTTAGCGACAGGAGCAGCTTCTGCAATAGCGAAACCTGCGCTAAGCTGTTACAGCAAAATGGAAGTCATATTAGATACTGTGGCCACATTCACATATCTTCAAACATCGAAAGGTACATTTGTGTTAAGGGAAAAGGTAGACAATCCATCAGAACCATGAGGTGGTTCCGAGGACGTCAGATGAGGGATGGTACAAAAAATAGTAAATACCGCAGACAAGAAGAGCTGTTCAAAAAGGTCCGATGGAGCCACATCTTCAAGTACATCGAGGGTACTTTCCCTGTAAAATAAAAACCCGAAACGGACAAGCTTAAATTACCTATCAAGTCTTATTACAGAATAAAAGTGGCCAAAAAACAAAACAAAACAACATATATATATATATATATATATATACATTGGATAAATGTACCAACCCATGGATATTTTGATAAACTTTTAGAACTCATTCCCAGAAAAAGACTTACCCAGCAAGCTCCTCATCGAACAGTGGGGATTGCTTGATGGCCGGCACTGGTCTTGAAGACGCCCACAGCTCTTGCCATAAGTTCCCTGAAAGACAGATACATTTGAATTGGAAACCCAGTAGTTTCGTTATGAATACGTTTCTATTCGATAGCAAAATCATTTCCCACGTAAGCAGATCATAACAAGAATAACCTCGTAACTCATACAGATACAGAACTTGAGTTCGTATGGTCTTAACTAGTGTCACCAGCCAGCGAATAGTAAAAGGTGAAGCAAATTGATTTACCCAGCTGCTGATCACATCCATCAAAGGTTTCTGGAAATGATTCAACATCAAATTGCATCTACCTTGGCTCTGCATCCGTGCACTGAGATAACCCCGAAAAGCTCCAACTCTTCGGGCAATTTCTTCGCTTCCTTGAAGCATATGACCTGACCCTGGTTCTTCGCTCCAGTCCAATGGAGAGTACCAACGCACGAAGTCTTCTAGTATGCATCCAGGATTGGCAGCCTGAATCAAACACAAACCCACCATGAATGCTTAAATGAGGTGGTCAATCCGCTACCAAGTAAATATTTCTCAACCAAATGACTCAAAAGGATACAAATTGATGAAGTATTATTAAATCTTCAATCACAACAAACCATAACAACCTCAACAATTCTAATGAGACAGGACTATTTAGATCTGATGGTCACCTTGAAGGCTTGCATATCGGATAGAAGCTGTGAACAGCCAGCACCAACACTGCACATGTGAAGTCAAGGAGTTAGAGCACTTCAGACCCTTCTACTACATGACAATATAGCGAAGCTGTACATAACCGAAAAACGACACCCAGAATAGTCTTAGTTTTGAGCATGATTTTCTTCCACACTCACCTTCTAGTGCGGAGAATAAGTTCCTCGGCTTCTCGTAGAGCATCTTCCGTCATGATAGGGATTTCCTGCCGAAAGAAAACATCATAACCTGTCAATCAATAGCAAGGTACTGTGCAGCACCGCATATAGTTTGCTTCTAAATCTTAAGCCAAACAAACAAGTGGAATGCTAGAAGTCACAGCAGAATTTGATAATCCAAAAAAAATCAGTGGCTTTACTTGAGTGACGGGAGAATACACTGGTTCTCTAGTCTCCAACATCAAAAGGTCAGCTGCTGGGTAGTCAGCTCCCAATCTAAGAACCTTTTCCCCGGTCTTTAACTTGGCATAGAGAAGCACCGGAGGAGTTCCGCTAAGACTTTCAAGGGGTAACTTAGGCTTACTAACACTTTGTGGAGAAGAGCTCTCTTCATGTGCTACATATGAATTCAGGATTTCAAGAGATGCTAGATCTGCAACACGCCTTTTGCGTCTTGCAATGCAACAATTTATCAACTGTAATTGCTGGTGAAGTAAACAGTAACGCAGATCAGGGACTTCATCAATTGGCATGCGCGATATCGGTTGCCCTTCTTTCCACCGGCGACGCAACTTCATCCAAAGATGTAACAAATCTTAGTCAGCAAGTCATTAGCAGCCAAGCGAAACATACCAACAGCAGCAAAGGGAAAAAAAAAAAAAAAAAAAAAAAAAAAAAAAAGGGATATTTCAAGCTGCCCATTTTGAACACAGTAAGATTGTTGCTCGATTGTTAGCTTTGAAACTCAAGGTTTACTTGGGATAAAAAGAAAATATGTAAATCGTAAAGAAAGGCATCTGTGAGAATACTAGAAACATAGAGGATTTTATATGTGTTACTTGACGTTGTCAAATTTAGTTCGAAAATTTATTATTAGTCATTTTATTAGTTAAATGTTTATTTAAATTAAAGATTTACCACTACACTCGTATAGAGAAGGCGTATCATTAGCTAGCACATTTGTGAAAAGTCCCAAGGAGTAAATAGACAGTTTCTACAGTCACTATCACGACCAAGTGCGGTTGAGCGATGATACCTCTTTTATCACCTCAAGCCAGAATTCACCCATGCCTTGCTCAGTTTTGATTCCAGCCATGATTTCAGCAAGCTGTGCTACAAAGCTATCTGGTGGCGCTCCATGAACCTCTTCCGGAAGCTTTGGGCCAGCGGCAAGCACGAACTTCCTAACTTCCCGATCTTCGTGTTGGGTATCTGCAGGTCTCATGGTGATAAGTTTTATTTTAAAATATAAAATAAAATAAAATAAAACGAGATGAAACTGAGACAAGCTGTAGAGACATGAAGCTCAATGTTCTTTTGCTCTAACTTCTTACAATAACAATTGCAGATTCAAAATATAAAATATGAAACAGAAATTTCAGGCATTTAGGCCCTGTTAGGCGAAATCACCGAAACAAACAAATAGCCACATCCAGTGCAGAGGATAAAATATAGCATACCGGCATCAAAAAGTGACCACAACAAGGTCTGATAATCCCCAAGACCCGACGTTTTTGAAAACCTCAGCTTGTTGTCCTTGTCACGACCGCCACTTAACCGTTTCATTACAGCAAAGCTCGACACTATTCCATTATTCGATAAAAAATCTCTATCTAGTAGCCCTCCACCTTGGCTTGCCAATTCTTGCATACTCTTGACTGCTCTGCCAACCCTGTGACATTAAATCCACCAAAATCAATATTCGGTTGAGAAACAAAAACCTTGAGTGATCTACATATGGGGAGCTAGTAAAGGATAAATCCCGAATTTCCTGAGTGCAGATGACAACTTTCTAGCTGAAGAATACGCGGGAAACAAAACAAAATACAGCGTGTTTGGAAAGAAACCAATAACCCAGCGAATCCACCAATTCTTCAAACACACATTAATTAGCTGCATAAGTAAGATGGATTTCATAGTGCCGAAGGTTATTCTCACAAGTAAAATATATCATGAAAACGAAAAGTTCAACTTTGTAACTTGTTGACATGACTAAATATTCTTAGTTTCCGTCACAGATTCATTATCCGCTAAATAGTGCTTCAGATAATAATGAAACAACGCCAACAGGCTGCACAATTTAATAAAATTTTAGTCCCAAATCTCAAAAAGCAAACTAAATACCTTACTTCAGCTTCTGCAGAGAAACAACGATCAGTGACTATTGTGCCCAAAATTTTGTACGAAAATGCGTCCTATGATGGGTGCAACGAAACTGATTGAATCTTACTCGATGGTGGCGGCAAGGCGGCGAACAATCACGGATGGAGGAACAGTAATGACGGAGAATGCTTCTTTGTACGCCTCCTCTTCTAATGGATCCTTCCTGAGACTCTGCGGGACAGCGTCGCAGATGAGAACCAAGGTTAGCATTATGCGGCAGGAAGACAAAACAACAGGCAAGTGGCTATAAATCAACCATTGACTAGTTAAGACAGACACATGAGGCAAACCTTGAATAAGCATTTCTAGCAATACTATGGACGAGGATTTAGAATGTCAAGCCAGTATACCACACATACCTCGCTACCTATGCCAACAAAAGTTAGTCGTCGTTCAATGTTTGACCAACTCCTTCCAACAGAGTTGTCAGAATCTGAATTGATAACATCCTGTCGAATATGTTTGACTGCAATGAAGTACCGGCGCCAAAACTCCTGCTCCTTCATTTTCTTTGGCACGTATTGAAACCAGAGATCTTTCAAAAACTTGTCAACCTGCATATAGTAAATAGTGAAAAGAGGGAGGTGAATTGCACATCAACCAATAAAAATCTTGAATGAAAAACGCTCACATCAGTGAGTAAAATAAAATATAAACCACCAGTAAAAAAATCAGAAAGTGAACAGAACATGGTTTTTGAAAGTACATATACCTCCAGAACATTTCCAACCAAGGTCATTGCAGTGCGCATGTCGACAGATTCATGCTCGTCACCAGGCCTCTCTAGGAAATCTTCTGGTTTCTGTAGTGCAGAACAAATATTATCCCACATGAAGCATAAAATCAAAATGGTTGAACCCTAGAATGAAATGGATCGGAACTCTTCGTATGCTCCTAAATTACTAACCAAAGTTCACGCATTTTTCCCTTGCCTTTATCTCTTCTAATGCTACTAAAAGGGAATTGCACAACTGACACTGGCTAAATTTCAAGTAAACACTAACAATCAATTTAGGTTTGCATGGTAACATTTGATGACATGTTCTAGCTCATACTTGCCTTAGACAGATCAAGAATACGTCTCTTGAATTCATCTTCGTGCCGCCTCTCACTATCGGTCTTGGCACTCCAAGGGAACTCTGCATCTGCAAACAGGAGCCAGATAATAACATTGATCAAAACAACGAGTGATGCAAAAATAAAACAGCGATATTTCAGTAGGTTAAACAACTTTCTAGATATGTGCATGTAATTCTTTAAGGGAAAAGGTCTAAATCAATGACTAATTCATCATTGACAATGAAAATAAGGTATCTTCAAATTTTAGACGTAAAAAAATATCCTTCACATGAGGATAATACTAACATATATGATCTACTCTAGTTGCTTCCTATACTTGTGCTTCACACATTTATATGGAAAGTATGTACCCTTCATTATGAGGTAAGCTGTATGGGCTTTGGGTACAAAGTCAGAGTTGTATATCTCAACAGGGTTTCCATCTTTTACCTCATCTTCATATACTACTACCTTTACGCCTGTAAACCTTTCAAAATATTTAATCCTCTTAACAGACATCTCTATATTGTCTCTCAACTTTATAAGACTCTTTAGCCTCCCTATATCCTCTTCTCCAGTATTACCTACAGACGCATCTACACTTCTAAAGAAACTATCATACACACCATACTTATTTTTATCAACCTTAATATCTGAAAGATATTTAAGAGCAGAATGACCACCTTTATCAGGATCTTCTTCTACCTTTTTTATTTCTACATGTTCAGCAATTAAACAATGAGGAGAATTATAACCCTCATTAGGATTAGGCTTTTTAGGCTTAGGCTCAAGCTCAACTTCCTGGACATATATATCATCCTCCTTTGCTTGCAATTGTCTCTCTTCAGCCTCCTTGAGAGCTCTAGCATAGTTGGCATTGCATACTGCGACCTGTCTAGCCATCTCCTTCTCTAACCTTTCTTTTTGCTCTTCCTCAGTCATAGCACTCATTGTCTTACTAAAATCCATAGAACAATATGTTTCTACTTCTGTTGACTTTGTATCCTCTATCTTTGATACTATTTCTGATGAGGTTGATGGATCATGGGAAGCACCTATTGTACTCTCAGGCTGCTTGTTTAATTCTATACATGTATCCGCCTTCTCGAAGATTACCTCATACTTATTTATTGACTTATGAGGAGGTCTACAGTTAACATGTCTTTTACAATATATAGAATTAGACTTAGCCTTATTCCTACAAGGAGTATCTCTCAAGGGGCCATACTGTACCCTGACAGTAATTAACCTCATCATCCTTCTGATTCTTGGCTAATATAGAAATATTATAATTTGAATGATAACCACAGTAATCACTGGAAGGTTTAGCTTTACGAGTACAAGGAGCCCCCCTCAGGGGGCCAGTCATCAAAATACCTTTACAGATAGCAGGTGACCTAGATACACTATCTGTTGTATCTGGAATATTGTCTATAGGCACTGAGGAGATATTTGAAACTTTAGTAACAGCAGAAGAATACACTTCAGCATACCTAAAGGCTATATCAGACTTGATAGCCTCAAACCTCTTGTCCATGTATACAGAGATTCTAGACCTCTCCTCATCAAGAACACTACTTACTAACTCAAGAAGCTTTAGCAGTGTGTCATCTGTACTGCTTGTAGGATACTTGTAATCGGTCATCAACTCCATCTTCTCATAGCAAAACAAGAGAAGAACAGTACAGTTAATGCAACAAGAAATGGTGTGATGGGTGACAGTAGGAATGTTGGGGGAAGGGGGGGGGGGGGGGGATATATCATTTATCGAGACACACACATATACATGCAGGCTAATGGGGCAGACCCAGCGTGCTCACCATGGTTGTGTTTACCACTATGCCGGGTAATGCCATCTAGAGTGAGAGGCCGACCAAAATCTGCTTTAATATCAGCCTTGATTTCAGTGAGAACTCGTTCTGCTTTTGCAGCTACATTCTGCAGTGCTGGTAACAATCATCTGTATCATGTCAATTCATGGTCTTGCAATTTCACATTAAATATCTTAGAAATATACACTGCTGTATCTGAACACCATTACCCTGCCTACCTCAATACATATCATGCCCTGACTGGGTCATCGTGAAAAGAACAACTGGCCATATTTTGGACTTCGGTTACCTATGATCTAACGACTAATGTAGACGCTACATATTCCAACTACACAAATTGCAGCATGACGATTTCGTTGATCCAAAATCACCAAGAACGGAAACGCTACCTTCCACATTTACGTGAGCATTAGTATCTGTAACGGCTGACAGAATTACGTTTCCAGACGAAAGCCAAAGCTGACCAAAACAATACTGCGCATGCGCAAGAACAACGAGTGAGGTTCAACAACCAATTGCCTACCTGATTTCGCCTTCGATACCAATGACAATTCCATGAGGTGCAGCTTGGGGTTTCCAAACAAGCGACAGCGATCCTGCAGTCGCAAATGCTCCAGGTTCGATCTAGAGTCACTCTCCTAACAAAGTCGAACACATCCTCTGCACGCAACGCCACTCCACCGGATCGACAGACACCTCGACGCAATCCACTGACCAGTCCACATCATCCAATTCATCCAGAACGCGCACATTTACACCATGGACAAACTCCTGCAAACCATAAACCCTACAGGTTCGTGAGGAAACGCTACAAAAGTCGCCTAAAGCTAAGCCAGCGCTCATTCCACGACGTCCGAGCGTCGACCTTCCACGACTTGCCACAGAGGAGACGAGGTTTACGCATGGCGCGAAATGGGAGCCAAGGTCCGTTCGCGGCGATCGGGGGCTCGATACAGAGAGCGCGACAAGGCGGAGCGAACAGAGCGGATCGACGTCGCGACAGATGTTTGCAGAGGCGCGGAGCAACGACGATTGCTTGATACGCAATGGCGAGTGTCTGGCTATGGCGGGCGCAGGGCTTGCTCTGCGAAAGGCGCAAGGAAAGAAAACGACGGACTTCATCGCTCTCATCCACGACTCGCCCTCACTCTGTTCGTTCCTCCCTTGGATGGAGCCCGTCACATCCATGTTCTCCATCCATTCGTTTCCTTAAAAAATATGCATTGTCAGCAAAGGGTCAATCAAACCCGCGTTCTATCCTACTTGGACCTCTAAGCAATATTTGCTTCATTCCCTTCATCACCACCAAAGTAGCCCATTCCCTTGTGTTCTCCAACTTTGAAGGCATTATTTCAACAAAAAGCCTTCCCTAACCTTCATATTGAATGGTTTCACAACAACAACAAAATTCCCATACATTCCCCCTCTTATCTTGATAGTTCCAAGGCATGCATAAATTTCCACACAAAACTTGGGGAACCATTGTTGGGCACTTTGTTCCCAGTCCTCCATGTCTGGGAGTAGGACTTCAATCCTTTTCTCTCTTTTTTTTGGGTCATTTTTTCCTTTTACCTTTCCAGCTCATCAACCTCTAACCCTTTGGAAATGGAATCCCTCTCTCTCTAACTTGTTTCCCATATTTTAGTACTTCAAGCTTTTGAACAAACTAATCCTCATTTGACACTCTTTGAGAAACTCACTGTAGCCAAAACCTTTGAAACTTCTATAAGAAAATTGGATTGGAAAAAAAATAGGTTTAGAGAATTTAGGATTATTCCATGATTTCCCCTTAGGTTTTCAATAAAAATATATATATAGCTCGTTGCAAGCTACAAAGAAAGATGGTTCTCAAAAAATCATTCAAATCTGTTTGGTGGTACTGTGCCCATGGCTTTCTTTGTGTTCATTTTCCAAGTTTAGAACAAATCAACAAAACAATACAACTAAAAAGAAGTGTTGGATGTTTTCTACCCAATTCTCTAAACATGCTCCCCAAAATTCTCACACCAAGTGCATCATTGAAGTGGAGATTTATTGACCTTTTGTTTGACCTAATGAATCTTTTTAAAATCCTATCTCCTCTTCCTTTGATGACTACTAGTTATAT
Organism: Physcomitrellopsis africana; assembly: GCA_036785485.1. Lineage (NCBI taxonomy): Eukaryota > Viridiplantae > Streptophyta > Bryopsida > Funariales > Funariaceae > Physcomitrellopsis > Physcomitrellopsis africana. The sequence continues at coordinate 57,873 of JAWRVF010000398.1, read as the reverse complement.
TTTTAATATTTTGATCATTCTTCCATCATTCTGTTTGAAGTGCCACCCAAGGGAAATGTATTCCATTTTCATTACTCCTAAGCAAGTAAACATGAATAGGGGCCCGCTTCCTTATGAAGAAGTCTTGAGTGATGAACAAGTTCTAACAACTTTTTTTTGTGAGAATTTGTAAAATGCTTTTGGTTTTGTAGATGTTTTGGTACATTCATTCTCAAAAAGTTTGTTTAGCTTTTTTTGTTCATATCATTCTTGGGGCAAGCATGATTTTTAGTGTTACAAGTGGGTGTTTTGGGAGCAATAGACAGGACATCTAACCAAAACACTAAGAAAATTTCAGTGCCATAAATAAATGAGTTCAGTTATTGGGTAGATGTTGGAACACTTTGAAATTTCAGAGGTATATTCTAAATGATCAATCAAGCATAAAATAAATTTTCAATAAATGTTACTACATAGACAGCTCTACTATTGTTTGCATCCTTCCTTTCCATCTATATGATTGTACTCCTCAACAAATATTTGAGTCCCAACACTAAGATGTGATTGTTGACAAGAACATGTCTAGTAATGCAAGTGGAGATTTATAGCCCACTCTTCCTTGGGAACTTTTACTCCTTATTTTATTTTCTTTTATTTAAATATTTACAGAAAAATCAAAATAAAATTTATACAACTCCATTTTGTTCCTTTTTGTTCCATTTGTTATTTTTTGCATCCTCAGGGTTTGGCCTTTTGGAGTCTCTTGGCTTTTCAATGGATTGTTTTCTGGGTCTGTCCCATGTCATTCACAAAGCACCTTTTTACTTACTTGAAATACATGACATGAATTTTATTTATGGCCATGTCTTCTTTATGAAGATATATAATAAATCTCATAATGATGTATCTTTAATAATAATATTGGAATCTTGTCATCTTGCAGATGTTAAAACAATGGCTGTTATGTAGTGTCAATAGCAAGTATCATCGGTTTGTTATTTCTGTCATTATTTATTTTAGCATAAGTGAATATATATATATATATATATATATATATTTGTTCACAGTGCCCTATTTTTAAATTTTGTGGATTTATAAATCTCTGAAGTTTCACCAATGAGGTTTTGTTTTTTTTTGTTTTTTTTCATCCACAATTTGGCATTCACCTATTGAATTGAGGTACATTTAAGTTACCTCCAAAAATGTTCTACAATATAAAAAATATAAAAAATATAAAATAAAACCTTTTAAAAGCATGTTGACATACCATCTACAAATTTTCTTTCAAGGTTAAAATCTGCACCTCATTATGTGTTTTGTCATTACTTTGACAACTTCTAACAATTTATTTTGATAAATACTTTCAGTTCAAAATATTATATTAAAAATGACTCTTAATGGCATTTATACATACCACTACACAATACATTCATAATGCATTATTAATATTATTATCATCATCATTGTCATCATGTTAAATTTTGTCCTTTCAATTTTCTTGTATTGTGCATTAGTATTTGTTATTTAGATAGTTTTTCGAAATAAGAATAATATATATCTGGTGGCAACATACAAGAAAAGAGAGTCTTTGTTCATAAGTTTAGTTTGTGTGTATGTGTGTATATATATGTTTTAATAAAATTCAATGTAAGGTAAATTTAAAGTAAAACATGTAATATATATATATTTTACATACATACATACATACTATTTCATATTAATATTCTTTTACCATAAATGTATATAATTTTTTACAAATTTAAATACTGTTTAGTAATTTAAAATGTTGCCTCCACAATTACTTTTAGAATTCAAATACCAAGCTTTCAAAATTTGCTAAAATGATTTTTTCATACCTCGTATTTTTACATCTCCTTTATATATGGTTTCTAAAATTTCCACATTTGTCTTAGACTCTAGCAAAAATATGTGATTAGATATTTACATTAAAAAATTAAAATTTTACATTGAATCATCCAAATATTGCACATGTTAGTTTTTCCTTTTTCTTTTTAATTCAAAGCAAACCTTAAAACTTATTGAACAAAGTACACTCTTACATACTCTGAGTGATCTCAAGTAGATTTTAAATATCTTTCATTATGTGTGTTTTTATGTTTATATTTGAATTACATTAAGATGTCTATAAAAAATAATTTTATCCTAAAAATAATATAAAAAAATCAATACAACATTATAAGCATTTGAATTTTAGTTTATCAAACATATTCTATGTTTGTTTTATAACCTACTTATAGAATATCAAACAAGTAATTTGATAGTAATAGATCTATTACACAAGTAATATTTCAGAATTTAAATACAATATAATAATATTTTTTAAAACATAAAAAATTAATTTTATATAAATAAATTAAATTCATTATACTACAAATTTGATAAATATGATAATGAATTCTTTTATTAGGAATAGTTGAATTGCAATCAAAATAACAAGCAAGATTTTATTCATTATAAATGAAATTGAATATATCATTAACATGTTCAAGAAAAATAAATTAATACACCTAAAATTTTTAAAATCTTAGATGGAGCCAAAGAATTTGAATTGTATTTTGCAATTAGAATGTTACTATACACAATCTAAATTATAATTACAAATAGGAGCATCACACCCTAAGACTACATGCATTATAAAATTGTATCTTAAAAAGTTTTTTTTTTAATTCTATATTAAGATAAGAAAATATAATATTATATTTTTATATTATAATATATCTATTGAATAAAAGAGCAAAAAATATTTATATTATAGAAAAATCTAATTGAAGACTTAGTAAAAAATTCTTTTAAAAATCATAAGTAAAAGATAGAAGGAAGTAGAAAAGTAATGTTTATGCTACCATTTTTGTTAAAATGACTTCTACTTATTTTGTAGGGCCATAAACAAGATGGAAGAAATGCAAACAAGATATTTTTTATATGGTCAGGATTTGGAGATAATAAAAAGACAGTCATAGTCTCTCTGATCAAATGAACATTTGGTGACTATGCAGTAAAGATGCTAACTTTGTTACTCATGGGCAAGAGAGTACAATCATCAGCAGCCACTCTTGAACTAGTAATGCTCAAAGGAAGACTTATTATTATGGTACAAGAACCAGACAAAGGTGATAAGCTTAATATTGGTGTGATGAAAGAGCTTATAGGAAATGATAGTCTCTATGTGAGAAGCTTATATGAAGAAGGGACTATCATACCTCAGATATCAAAGTTTGTACTCATTGCTAACAAGATTCTATAAATAAACACATTTGATAAAGCTGTATGAGGCAAAATAAGAATGATACTATTTATTTCAACATTTGTTGACAAAATAGAGTCATCTTATGATTCCTTTACACACACTTAAAGGATATCAACTTCTCTAGTAAGATTCTTCTTTTTGCTCTAGTATTCATGAGACTAGTCATAGAGAAGTACAAACAGTACCTGATCCACAGTCTTGAGGAGCCCGATGAGGTTAAAGATTGTACTGAAATAATTTGTGTATCTAATAATATCTTTGGACAAGATAGATTAGCAAAAATAAAACTATAGGCATCTTTAGGTAAAAATCAAGAATAGTTTCCAATAAAAAATTTCTAACAAAACCTTAAATTGATACTTGAGGAGGATTGATTGTGAATCAAGGTCAAAACCAAATCCCGAGGCTCAAAGCCATGCATCTCTAGTAAATGTGGAATTCTTTTATCAGTTAAAGAGCAAAGATAGATGGCAAATTATAGAGAGGTTTTACATATATTAGTTTTAGTCAATTTGGATTTGTATAGACTTTATGAGAGCTTTACAAAGTTAGAATTGAATTTGGATGACTCTATTTTTGAAAAATAAAGTGGGATTTATATTTTTAAAAATATTATGAATTATTTAATATATTTACAAATAAAATTTTAAAGAATTGTGCACATACTTGTGCTAGGATTGTAATATGAATTTGACCTCAATTAATTGGTTAGATTTTAAATTATTAAAATTTAAGTGAATTAGGATAGTGATAATTGGAAGTTTGAGGGTCAATAAGGATTTCTAAGACTTGCAACAATCTGCCAACTAAATTGAGGTGAAATTTGATAAACTAATAGTTGATACAATTTTCAACATTAATACAAATTATGGAAGCAAATTAATAGTGCAAGCAAGAGATCTTGGCATTAGAAGCTCAACATTAAGATTAAAAAAAGAGGCCATTTGACACCCAAGTAAATTATATGTCTTTTCTTTCAATTTGAAAGTACAATTCTCTTTACTTTTCTTGATCTTGTTGTCAAGTAGGAGATTGATTAGTGTACAAAGTTTGAAATAGAATCATTAGCTAAATATAAAAAAATTATGTGGATTTTAATCTTCTATAAGATTGGTTTTAGATTGATTAAGATTCAATCATGGTTTTCTTAAAAATTTGATTAAGATTTGGATAGTATTGATTTAGGTTTTGATTAAGAATTAGTTGTAATTTGATTAAGATTTTTTTAGAATTTGTTAAGATTTATTATGATTTAATTAAGATTTACTTAATATTTTTTTAGGATTTTTTTAGGATTTGATTATGATTTACTAGAATTCAATTAGGATTTATTTAGAATTTTATTATGATTTAGTAGGTTTATCTTAAGATTTAATAATGATTATTTATAATTTGTTTGAAGTTGGTTGGAGTTTGATAAGATGTATCAAAGATTTTTTTAGGATTGATAGGATATTTTTAGGATATTTTGAAACTTACTTAGGTTATTTAAGATTGCCAAGACATGTGCTTCTAAACACCTTATTCATTGTTTTTTTTGGATTGTAAATCCAACTTCAAGATAAGTTAAAAGCCTTCTATGGCTAATTGCCCAATGTATTTCCAAGCTGAAATTCACATTACACAATAGCATTCAAAAGTAATATAATATTTAGAAATATTTTATCAAAAAGTAGAAATATAATATTTTTATCAATAAACCTTGTAATAATACATATACAACAAATGAACCTTTACATCTATTCTATGAAAATGATATATCTAATGGTATTTAAGTATGATATTTGGATTTTGGTTTTAGTTAATATATATATATTTTTTTTTTCAAAAGTTTATTTTAAATTAAAAAGTATTATAAATTTTGTGGATTAATTCTAATGTTATGGCCTTGATATATTTCAAACAAAGTTATATTAGTATTTCTTATTATGGCTTGGATCATATTCTTTAGGTATCATATAAAGTTATATTACAACTAATAAATTATTATATTTATAAAATAATGAATTCTTATATATATATTATATTTTTAGTAAATACTTTAAATTTATTTATTTGACTAAATTTATTTCTCATGGTACAAAGGTTTTAAATTTGATCCATGCAAATTTGTATTGGCATGGTAGATACTTTTTAATTTAGTAGCATGCTTCTTTGTTTTATTCAACAATCACTCCTAATGCATCCACATTTATTATTTAAAATGAAACATTGACTTAGGGCCACTTCACACTATAGATGTTTGGTCAAGCAAACCTTGGACAACTCCACTTGAAATTGGGTGAAAGACCAATGTAAAAGTCCATTAAACTATAATAAATATGGCCTTTGGCTTATTTGTTTGATTAAGAATTGGATTTCTATTCATGTATAGCTCAATTTCTTGTGAAGCAAATAATTCCTTGGTGCCAAAATTGCCACAAAGTGTTACTATGTAGGCACTTTCAACCAAAATGTCCATTGGCTATTTACCAAGTGGTCAATTTTTTTTTCTCCACCAATTATATTGTTGGAATCCTTTACTTATTCAACAATCAGACATTGTGTAAAGTGGCCCTTAGATAAGTCCTTGATTAAAAATAAATAAGTTAATATATATTATATCTACTTTATAAATATAAGATATGCATCCAATAACTTTGATGATTTTTTTAGAATCAAGGTATTTAAATATGATTTATTAATATTTATAATCTATTTCAATATAAAGTTTTTTAATGTAAAAATTAGACTTTAGTGGAATTCACTATGAGTATGCTCCACATTACAAAGCTTGGTGATATTACTAGATTTTAATTTTTTTTAATTTGTCAAATTTTTATGAAATTTTTCTATTTTTCTGAATGGCAATAATATAGGTTTTAAATCACTATTTTTTGCTCTTGAAAGTCAGGAGATCTTATTGTATTTTTAATTCCTTCCGACATCTGCAATCACACCTATATTTACTTGATTCAAATATGTCACCTCTTTCTTTCAGAAAAGTTTTTTTTTTTTTTTTTTTTTTTTTTTTCAAGACCCAGGTTTCCAGATTTTTCAACACAATTTTTTTTTAGAAAAGTCAGTTTGTGGCTTGCAGCTGTATGCAAGGTCTTGAATATATGAATTTCTTTTACATTGGCATAGAATAAACCCTTTATGCATTTTACTTTTAACTGTCTCTTGTTGTGTTGATTATATCCACCAAATAGATGAAGCTACTATTTTTCTGAAAAAATATTTTACAAAATTTTAAAAATTATATATATAAATATATGCATACATAAAACTTAATAGTTGTATGCAACTTTATATATATATATATTTCCTTTAAAGATCTATACAAAGTTCTATTTCACTTACTTTAGATATGTTAAAATATCAGGTGGAAAATTTTAAAAAATTATTCCAATATTTTATTTCAACAAACAAAAAAAGTATAATAAAACTCATTTTGGAACATTCAATCTGCTGCAATTGCATTGTTTGTTATCAAATTTTATTACAGGACATATACAACTTTAACATTTAACAAAAAATAAAACAAAAAAATGAATAATCATTTATTATATTGCAAGTACCCCCTTGAGACTGAATGTGAGATTTGGATGTTCTGAATTGATTTTGTGAAAATTTTGGTTCTACAACCATTTTGCCATTTTCATACCATTGTCACCTTTTAGTACTTGGTTGCTTGATCTTGGTATAATTTGGCCTTTTTTTGCTAACCGCTGAAAATAAGTTAGAGCTAATCCAATCCTAAATCATTGGACTCCATTCAAACACATTGTCCAATATTTAATAAATATAATACACTTTGAACAAATTTTCTGAAACACCCACTTCCCCAGCTTCAAACCCCATACATTGATTAGCTAGAGTAACATTGATTTGACTAGTGGCCTTTGGTTTATGGCATTTAAGTTTAGATATATGTATTAGTTTGACAAGCACTATTCTTTTTATACAACAAAAAACAAAGCATTGTTGTTGTTGTTTTTTACTTTTTTACTTTCTTTTCTTTAACATTCACTAAGTTCATATCATTTACCACCATTATCAGAGAACTTCTTTGTTTGCAAACTTTTTTTTCAAGAACTTGGTTATAAGATAAAACTTTCAAATATCTTGTACTATAACAATCCATTGTGTATTGCTTTGACCAAAAACTCATGACTTTACAACCATTTTAAATATATCCATATCAGGTAACCATTTTTATATGATAAAATTGCAAGACAAGTACTCAAATCAGAATTTTAAATGGTTGAAATGATTCTCACACTGAATCTAAAATTAAGGATAATTATTATTTTACATAAACCAAAACTTTTCAATTGTGAATTTCAGTGTTACCTTTGAGTGGTGGTTGTTGATGTGTTGAGCTTTGTACATGTTAAAACACAAACTCTAGAAGAAAAGTAGCTTCAGGTATGAGTAAAGAATGAGTGAGAAAATGAGTTGAGTAGGTGAACATTGCAATGCCCCACCAAAGCTCTGCCCTAGAAGGCTGTTCAATGTTTCTATACCTTTTGTTTGGTTTTCTACTTCATTCTGAACATCTTTCTGCCTCTTCTCTTTTTGTCCATTTCATAGAGTGAGGCACATTATAGCATTGATTAATTAATTAATTGATTAATCTATTTATGAAAAATTCAGATATTTTTTAGATGTTTTGCAATACATAAACTTCGTTTTATAATAATGACATCATGTGAATCTTACTCAATATATTCTATTGTTTTCAGACTCTGAGAAGAATCATTTTGAGTTATGACTTTTACATAAAATTCTTTCTTAAATTTTCATAAAATGTCCTTTTGTAGTATTTATAATGTAAAAAAAAACAACAACAATGCTTTGTAGTATTTATAATGTAAAAAACAACAACAACAACAATGTAAAACCTATTATTTATGAAAAATAATTATTAAATTCTGTTCTATAAGATGTTGAACAAAATATAAAAAATAAAACATCTTTACACTTGTGGTCAAAAAAAGTTTTTAAACAACTATCAATCAATAATTTTATCACAAAGTATTTAAAGATAATAACTATCATTAACTTTAAATGATATCATAAAGATAATATCTTCACTCATCATACATCATTTTTTTCAATCACATCATTTAAAATTTGATACATGATTTCTTTGAATCAAACAACTATATCATTAAGAGCTGAGTTTTTTTATTAAAGCTATATATATATATATATATATATATCCCAATATATATGTGTTTATATATATATATATATATATATGTATACACACATACAATGACAATTGAATAATTTAATCAAAATAATATTAGACAAAGAACTGTCTAACTGTTTGCACATGTTAATAGAATTTTATCAAAAGCATATAAAATTCTTAAATTAAAGAAATAAAATTAAAAAATCCTGAATTTTAGAATATTTTTTTTTAATTTTATCTTATTTACAAAAATCCATCACAAATAGCACCAAAAAATATTAAAAATTTGACATCATCAACAATATAATTTTCTGTAATGCTTTATTATCATAATCATCATAGAATACATTCAACTGGTGCAATGGTATATAACTTAATTTTAATCATAAATAATTTTAGTTTGAGGATTTTTAATGAAAATTCTTTATATATATATATATACCCAATCATTTTGTATCTCTTAATTAATACTCTTTGTATAATTTATAAAATTTCTATCCACCAAAGCTATAAATTAAGTGAGATATGTTTGTATATGTGTTAACTATGTACAATCTTGGTAGATGGAATATTATAAATTATGCAAGAAATATTAGTTAAGAGATATAAGTTAACAACCTAGGAATGACCTCTGTTCCATCATTATGAGGTAACCAAGAAATATTAATTAAGGAATATCAAATAAACTAGATACATGTGTATGTGTGTGTATGTATATATATATATATATATATTAAAAAAACTCTATATGTGTAATTTTCACATGCCCTACTTAGATTAGTGTCACATTCAACACCACAACATGTTGAAGTAAAGACATCACTAAACTTCACATTTTTAAAATTTTGAGTGCTGAAGTATGACATACTGCATTTTTATACTTGATTGTATATCAAACAATAAAAATTTAGACAATTCTATGCAAAGAATTTGATTGTAAAGTACCTCAGAGCATATCACTCCTTTGAATTCCTTTATGTCGAGCATGCAGGTTTGTAAAGATTTTCAAAGACAGTTTTTTGTTTCATAAGCTTACAAACTAATTCTTTTGTTGACTTTTTTTAATTTACTTTTTGTAGTGAAGTTGAAACTATCTTTAGTCTTGAGTAAGTTGTTTTAAGGACCTCCTTAAAAGTTTACAGCATTATTTATTGTTTTCTTAAAATTTGCATACCCTCTATCAAAAAAAAATACTGAAATAAAATTTCTTTTTGTAAAAAAATAGGCATAGTTTATTTCAAATACTTTCATTGATTTTCAATTTACGACAGGTAATTCTTTGTGGCCTCTGGTAATTCTTTGCAACGTGGAAACCCTGCCCGCGCCGAGGGTGAGCAAAGTTTATGGGCAGCCCGCCGCACTGGGTCACGGCGTTAGGATAACCCATCCCGAGCGGGGTCAGCTTTGGGACGTCGTGGTCATGGGTAAGCGACCCAACAACGGACACGCTACACGCCACAATCGCACGGAAGCAGTCCGACGTGGAAAGAAGGGTCAGGCAGGGGTCAGAGATGGGAAGGTACAAGGGCCCTGGGCTGCGCTGCGGGGGTCAAGTCCCCGGGCACCATGGCGGAGGGCGCCATGTCCCCCCCCCCCCCCGCTCCCCCCGACTACCCGCGCGGGCAGTAACTCAACCTGACGCGCTCTCGCTCTCGCGCTTTTGCGCCGCCTGCAAGCCAATCGCACGCTCCCTACCCAGCAGAGATCACCCCCCTCTGATCCCCCACGCCGAGCCGCCGAGGGGCCCACGCCATTTGACCTGCAGCATTATGAAGTCAGCTCCGCCGATCGCGTGGTCCAGCTCCGAGGAGCTCCTCGTTTTCACACGCTTGGTGCGTCAGGGCCTCCAGGTGACCAGTAGGTGGGCATTGCTGCGGGACGAGGGATTTGCGAAACGAGTGGCGTTCTCACGTACCTCTGTGACTCGTGCAAGCTCCCAGACTCTGTACGGTTCTTGTTATTATAATCAGGGGTCGTTATTACTGGGGTTGAACGTTTCTCTGGAACTGTGTCAAGTGCCTCAGACATTTTTGAAACATCCGCACAGAGGGTCTTCGATGCGGCGGAGGGGTCGACGACTCCCTGCCGCTGGGTCCGGAACCGAACCCGCAAGCTTGAGTTGATTTTTGCTTGGGTTGTTCCTTTGATGATAAGTGCAGTGTTCTGCAGACGTTTGACCCAGGTTGCAGAAACTGTTCCAAAGCAGTGAGAGAAAGTGTATGGATGAATATCTTCAGTGGCACGGTACGATTCCTGGCCAACCTGCATCTTCTCATTGTTTCTGTCACAAGTGGAAAGACATCACTCTAACGAGCATGTATCCTAGAACCAATTTACCGTAAAAGTACAGGTTATTGGAAACCATTCATTTAAAAAAATATTTTAGAAATGAAAACATGCAGGGATTTCATACTCTTCCTACACGTGAGGATCACCTCTGAAGATTTTATATGGTAACGTATCCTGTACAACTCTTTACGCACCGGAAAAAACAAAGTTTCTCATGGCCCCATGTTTTGTAAAAGTACACTACTTTTCATTTTATTTTTTCTAGCCAACTCTCGACTACTGGCTTCACATATGAACAAAGTGTTTTCTGCTGCGTTTGCATTTATCATGCTACTGGACGAGCACGACATATTGCTACTCCAATTGCCCAATATGGCCAAGCCCAGCATCAAGAATCGGCACGAAAGGGAATTACCGATACCAAGCCATGTGTGGTCACAGATTACATCTGTTGTAACGCTGCATATGGACAATACAATCACCAAGCCTATTGTACATGTCCAAGGCATCGTCCAAAACTCCCTGTAAACGTGGACGCATCAATGAACTTAGCGGACGGGATGTACCCAACTGTACAGTGTTGATAGAAGCACTCATTTCTACTGTTTGCGTAATCGATCGGATCAAGCTGTGATCAACTTGCTCTGCTCTCGGAAACTTGCAAGAAGAAGTCCAAGCATCAGCAATCCCTAGAACATCCGAACTTTTGGACACCACAACTGTCACCAGCACAGAATGTGACGCACATCGAAGAAATCTTCCTGACACAGCAAGTTATGCAAGGTTGGCAAAAAGGTGAAGCAGCATACGTGGCTACCGAGACTGCTTCAAGTCATTGATTTTGTTTCCACTTTGAACAATGTTCAACGAATTGGTGACAAAAGCTAAAAGATTAAAACACTGAAGGATTCTACATCTACTTCGCCTAGTGTCCAGTGAAATTGTCGAAATGATCTTTAGGTATGTCCTCGAAGTGGCAAGCAAGCCGCGAAGAAAAATGTGGTAGTAATGACAAGAGCGCTGCACCTATACGCGGCCCTGAAAGGGTCGCTACTCTTTGTACTTTATATATAAAGACTGGATGATTCATACATGTTTACAGAGTGGGTAAGAGTCAGAGGCGAAGGAGGAGATATGATTTCAAACTACCGTTCGCCAAAATCATGCCTCCTCCGGACGCAGGTCCAAGATCCTCTCATTGTCGTCTCGCACCTTCGACCGACAGCATTCGATCAAAGCTTTAGAGCTCATCTCCATCGCCCTGATTCCTCAGGATTACTCAAATCCAATGAAGCAATCTTGGGTCAATGATGCTAGGGTTTGGAGGATCGTGATCATGGGAGAGGAACCCGGACCTCCACAGATATATACTGGTAACCCAGATGCACCAAGCTGCAACAAACAATGCTCTACGCCTCGGAGAGCTTAGAATCGGGTCAAGCTCGAAATGATATACACAATCAACTTTTCAGTATTGTCGATGTCGGACAATGTCCTCCAGCAATCCTTCAGTCAAGGAGCAGCCTGAAGATGGCGTAGATGGGAGTAAAGAATGTATCATTTGTGCACGTGCTGTGTGGTGAGGCGGTATGTTGCCCCAGCACATGGCATCTTGCAAGTCTTTCATCAAATGCTCACTCCGGAATTTAGTGTCGCCATCCACTTGTGGTTGTGCTTCGTCCTGTCCGTCGTCGAGTAATTGCTGCGCCCGTAACAAAGAGTCTGGAAGAGGCGGTTTCGCGGTTCCGGAGGCAGGAACTGGTCCACCAAGTAAACTAGCCGGGTCGACCTGGTTGATACTCGGGGTTGGCCTCAACGGACCCCCCTGGCTCACGTCTTGACTGCTTGTGGCAGCATCCTTGGTCGTAGGAATTTCGTACTTTACGACTGATGCTGATGGCGCAGGAGGAGCAACGCCTTGAAAAGGAAAGCTGCTGATAGAAGTAGAGGTAGGCGGGTGGAATGGAGCGCCACCAGGCGGGTGCTCTCCAGATGCGAGAAGAGGAGGCGCATCGGAGGGACCCCTAGACCCAGTCGCCGGCGACACATGGGTGTGCGTGCCTTCATACGTTGTGATCACCAACCCTGTGTCTTCAGCGGATCGCTCCACCCTCTTCCGGACAGGGCACATCATGTGTGTACACCGGTAGTAACTCCTGCATGTCACCAAGTTCAACAAGAGTGTCGGTAGATTCGATCGAACAGATTATACTCGATTTCTGCTAATTTCTCAGTGAAAGTCTTGCTGGTTTAACGTCAAGGAGATTAGAGAACGTGCACGTGAGGAGGATCACTCTGGTTTTGGAATTCAAGAAAAAGTGAAGAACACAAACGTACCGTGGATGGGGACTGTTTTTCACGGCTTTCTGACCATACTTACGCCATTTGTATCCATCTTCCATGATTTCCACGTCGCTAGGAGTCTGAATGGCGTACCGAGGTTCTCTCACTCGCTTAGGTCCCTTTCTACGCAGCTTGCTGCATCTATAAAGAAAGTCAAAAAAAGAAAACAAAGCTTTAATAACTCCACACCCCCTTGACACAACGTCCCATAATTTAAAAACGACATGCTACGTCGTCGAACTCTCCCACTGCAGTCGCTGAGTCAGTGCGCGATTTCTAGAACTGAAAGCAGCGCAGCCTTTCAATGCGAACATTCTCAAGGCAGAAAGTGAGACATGGAGAGAAAAGAATCGAAGCTCACGACTTCTTGGCATCGTGGGACTGAATCTCGTCGCAACTCTCTTCCATGCCGCTGTCCAGCGTCTTGCGCTTGGTGCTGCTACTCCCACTCGGACCAGCAACGGGCTGGGGTTGTTGCAGCAAAGGTGGCCGGCTAATGGAGCAGCCAATGCCATGATGGGAATGACCCTCCTCTGCCGCTGGGTCGCTGAAGCTGCCATAGCTCATGGAGGAGTTCGGCGTGCTTGGTAGAGTGGATGCGGCGGAATTCAAAGGTGTGGAAGTGGACGGCGATCCCATCACCACGGGAGACGCCCGGGGCGAGTGCATGACCGCCGTTACTCCTGATGAATGGGAGGTCTTCTCCGTTGGTGCACCCATCGTCGTATTAATCGTCACAGCAGGGCTGCTGGAGGCATCTTGCAGCTGTTCCCAGGATGCGGGTGTGCTCAGAAGATCCTGAAGACTATCGACGTACATGTTCACGTGACGAGACTCCACGCCCTCTTGCGAGAACCATGAAGGATAATCCAGCACCGAGGTCCAGGGCCCGTCTTGCTGTGATTGGGCCTGGATGCTGGACGTCGCAAATCCAGTATTTCCAGTGCTGCTCTTAAAGTCGCGGGAAGCCGCAGAGTGTAAGGCGGGGTCAGGGAGTGCGCAGCCGTTCCACCCAACGGCAGGAGAAGACATGGAAAGCAACTCTAGGAGGAAAGAAGTCTGAGATTGGGAGAACGACATGGAGAAGTCACGTTGACCAGGAAACGCGGTCGAGGGCTGCAAGAAACCCTGCTGCATCTCATGTCCAACCCGCGGATTCTGACTCTGATTTTGCGAGTTCACCTCCTCGCTTAATGATCGCATGAGGCGCTCCAAGTCAGCTTCTCGACCTCCCATGTGATTGCCACCGTCGTCGTTATCTCGCACCAGGGGCGAAGCAGTGGCACTAGACATGGCTGGCGGCGGCCTCCCGTATCCTCTCTCAAACCTCGCAAGAACCTGTGCTAGCTCCAGCTTTCCTGGCTTTGTTGTTGCAAAACAACTCAAAAAAAAACCAAAACCCGATGCTCCCACTAAGAACTAAACGTTGAGCTGTTCTTAGTGCACACCGATATTCCAGACCCTTGTAGCGAATGCGCCGCAACCAAATCGTGTTGTGAAATCGACGCGATGAGAATGTCCGAGGAAGCTTTTCGCACCAACAGAAAACGTGGAATTTGGCTCCCGATGCAAGATGCTACCTGCTAAGAAGGGTAGTGATGGGAGCTCAAGCCTTCGGAAGCAGGGATAACAGTGCATTGGACGAATTGCTGGTGGACAATGGGCAAACGTGAACAAGTTCAAGTCGTTTCACATGCAGCCGCGGCAGTGAACTGCGTGAGAAGAGAGCCACCATTTGGTATAGATTAAAATTAGATCTCGCTCTCTCGCTCTCTTTGTTTGCTGTGAGGATACTTCTTCTCAGGAAACTACAGATATTGGCAAAATGATGGGGGAGGGATGAAAGTAGAAATGTCGAACGCCCGAAAATGCAGAGAGGCCTGTACTTCAGAGACAAAAGGCAACCCCTTAATATCAAGAGGCCTTCTCTGGTCCTGCTTGCGTCGTGTACGACCCTCTTCCAACTTTCAACATTTGCAGCCTTTGAATCCTTCGAGCGTCCACACCAACCGCCTGAACCACACAGATCAACACCGCTTACTCACACGCTTTCGAAACGGGTCACGAAAGAAGGCAGTCTCTCGCTTCCTCCAAGCGCAGATATGATCAACACTCCCCACTAAGGCATTGTTTTTCCAGTAAAGGCAAACACAGGAAGCGGCACACAAAGAATGCTCTCAAAGCATCACCTATCGCAACCACTTCACACTGCACTTGAACTCGGATGAGCAGACCTCTACAACTCTCCGCAAACACCACGTGCCTCGGAATCCACCTCTCCCGAGGGAAATAAAAATCAACCCCCAAAAAATTAAACCGCCCCTTCCCCTCACAACTCTTCGCCTTCACAATCCTGTTGCCATGGTCAACTATTCTCCCTCCTTTCTCTCCCTTAACTAATTTGCAGGTCTAAAAAACGGAGTGTCTCACATTCAAGAGCACACGAAAAGATCGGCTAGGCAATAAGCAGCGGAGCTATCCACAGCAGCGGATGCTTTCCTTGAGATTAAGGGTGGAAGGAGCACCCAGTTTGGCGCCGATCTTGCATCCCCCCTGCAAAAGAGTATCCAGCGCAGGGCAAACAAGGCACCCGCGCTGACCGTGGATGTATCACGGGCCGGGTGCTGCCTGCACCCACGGTCGGTAAACGGACAGCTCCGCCGGGCAGCACGCTGACTTTCGTAGAAAGAACCCGGTTGAAAGATGATGGCAGCTGCCCCGCTCTTTCTGCCCAAATCCGAATATGTCGTTCATCGATTCGCTAGTTTTTCATTCATCTACACCCTCTTGAAAACAGCTAGAAATCCGTATGGTAACCCACTTTCATGAGTGACAATGTGTATTTTTACACGACAAGGATCCCTCATCTTAAATACTCATACACATGAAAAAATGATTGAAAATATCATGTGTATTATACTGTTCAGTATAATACATGTTCAGTATAATACACATGAAAAGCAGAACAGTATAATATGTTTAGTATAATACATGAACATATCATGTGTATGAGTATTATACTGAACATGTATTATACTGAACATGTATTATACTGTTCTGCTTTTAATTCTTCATGCATTACCAACAGTTTTGTTTACTGTTGATTTAGGATAGATCCACTTGTTTGACTGCACAATGACATAGCACTGTTTTAATTGTGAGAAGAATTTTTTATGTATACAGGTTTTATATGGTCGTGTTTAATTCTTTGTCTTCATGTTGTCAATTTTTATGTAATTTTTAAGGCTTGGAATAAAAACAAGTATTGTGTGAAATTTCATACATCACAACCAGTTACAATTAAACAGTTGAATGGAGCTTCTGAATAGATTTTTTTTTTTTTTTTTTTTTTTTTCCCTTATTTTGTACAACGAGTGAATTTTCATTTTTCTTTTTTCTTCACAAACATATTGTCACTATGTATACAAGATACCATGATAGTCATACTTGAACATAGTAAATCTATATTTATTATCTTCTTTGTTCTCATCAACACTTTGTTTTTATTGCATAGCATATATTTATTCATATTTACAGCAAAAATGATTTTTTCTCAAATTGTGGAACATAGATTTGAAAGCCTTCAAAGCATTGGGCACTGTATGATTGCCATACTCATCTCTTCATGTTTGGAGTTTACTTGCAAAGCCTCCAATCTCACTACAACATGGACTAATACAATCTTGGTTTTTTTGCTGAGAAACTCTATCTAAATCACACATAGCAGACACACAAGCTACTTGAAATTTGGCCTACTCTGCAAATTATTACCCTGGACAAAAACAAAGCACTAGCTCAATCCACTAATACAAAAAACTTTGTCTACAAGGTGAGAGATGTGCAGTACATTCCTCATAAGTTTCATATCTTGGAAAACCATAATTAAATTTTTTTTAAAAATAAAATTAAAACTATGAAAAAGCATCACTTGTTTGTGACAACAAATGAAACAAGAACAAGAACTAAATACAGGCCATGGCATGGATAGTATTGGATGAAAAATACACAATAGAAACATATACAATTGGATGAAAAATACTCTCAGGGGTCTTTAACCTTAAGGGAGAAGGTAAGAGGCCACAAGTTTTATAACCTTTGGTTGGATAAAATCTAAAGGTTTCTCAATTTTGAGCCAATCAAAAGATTTAATACTTGTGGGCTATCTCACCTTGTCCCTTAAGTATAAAGACCCTCTAAGCAGTGAAAAGCTAAGTAATGGAAAGCTAAGTCCAACTTGCACTGATCTGGTTTCTGTGACGGTGATTATGGAGAATCCCGTGTTACCAGTGGCAGCTGTTGCACATTCAGAAATGGCAGGTATTTAAAAGCAGCAATGACCAGCGAAGTGCGAAGGTGTGGGACAAGCAACCCTGCTGCATGGGACCCAATTGTCCCACCGGACCAATTTGTGCACCTCGCATATGTTACGTCACCCATCGAATTACGAGGCCGATTTCTACGCTGTTGATTCAATTTCTTAATTGCTGTGGTAGTGAGGCATGTGTGCGCTGCAGTTGGTGACGCAGGCTCGAGGGTCGATGTTCCCCAGCAGCGCAAAATCTGAAAGAAGCAGCTGAATTTTGCCCTAATCGTCTGGCGAGCATTGCCCCCCCGTTGCTGCAATAACACCAAGCGTGACGGAAACCCTCCCCCACTCGAGAGAACATGGCTTGAGGTGGGTCAGACCCTACCACAACTTTAGCACGAAGTGTATTATACAATAATTCTTGGAGAGTACCGAAATCGGGACCATGTTCGTGAGACTTCAGCTCGCACGCATCGGCTTCGGAAGAAATTAAGAGCAATGTCGGCCCTCACCTGCCTGAAGATACTGGCACCGCCGTACTGATATTCCAATCTGCTTAGATATCAACCCTACAAAACTCATTATCTTCCCTCTTTTCGCAGGTCTTCCGCAGATGCTTCGAAATTTCCGCACCATATACAAATCCCTTTCCCCTACCTGAACCGGCTTCCGAATGAGTTCCCCGTTGACCCTACCCTCCCCCCCCCCCCTTTCCGTTCAGAACAGTACTGTAGGGGTACCACACCAGACACTCGAGAATCAGGGGAAGGGTCGAGAACTGAGCTCGTGGGAGGAAGTTCTCCAGATTCAAAACGCATATTGCTGCAATGGTGTGTAGACGCTCTCCATAATGTTTATTGTAGCCATGTGCTACAGTGTCGGAGTTTAGTCGGGGAAATACTGTTTATCTACCCCGCTTCTCTTTATATGTATACTCAAATAGATTAATAGACTCTCT
The DNA here is from genome assembly GCA_036785485.1 of Physcomitrellopsis africana. Classification (NCBI taxonomy): domain Eukaryota; kingdom Viridiplantae; phylum Streptophyta; class Bryopsida; order Funariales; family Funariaceae; genus Physcomitrellopsis; species Physcomitrellopsis africana. Next base: position 39,548 of record JAWRVF010000398.1, on the reverse strand, counting down.
CTCGAAAACTCTCTTGAAGCTCTCTCAATCTCTCTCAATCTCTCTCAATCTCTCTCAACAAATCTCTTTCTCAACATGGTGCATGAACGATGCACATAACCTGGCAGGGAGAGTACGGCCGGAAACAAACTTGTTTAGTTGCCGCTGTCCGCTTTGAGAGACTGACGCCATCTCTGAGTCACCGCGGACGCAAATAGGCAAAAAAAGACGGAGCATGGCATTCTCGTGCCCTTATTTGTTAGCCACTGTTCCTCCTCACCTTGCAATCTCTGGGACCACAGCTCCTCTCTGCGTCCTCTCCAGCTCGAGCCTCACCCCGTTGGCCTATAATTAGGATTATGGTTCCCCGAACCACGGGTCTCGCTCACACTGCCGCTCCTGGCAGACATTGTCTGCTCACCGCATCGCAGTTCAGCCACACAGGGGCGGGTGACCAATTCGGCCTTTCTCCCTGACTATTCAGGCTGTCTATTCCTGGTCTACCTGGCAATTGGGTTCTGCAACCCAGTTAAATTCTTCATTGTACTATCAAATAACATTTCGTGAGGTGCGCGCTGCTGATGCCATTACCACGAGGTCATCTGGAAGCTGGCCATTGGGAGGGCTCCGGCAGGCTGCCACGTCTTCCCAGTTAAAAATATATGTTTCTGCTGTTGTTGTATATTAGTCGCATTTTTTTTAAAACCAATTGCTGGCCTGGAATAAAGTGTAATGTTTGGCAGATAATAGACGGGAGAAATGAAAATAAACCAGGTGTACAAATTTTTTAAAACCTACTTTAAAACCGCCCACATTGTTAACTTTCGGACGTAATACATGATTCATTCCTTACATTGCACAAAAACATACACACACTATTAGACTTAAACTTTTTATTCAAAAGAAATACTTTTAATGTTAACTTAATATAAAAAGAGATGTTTTTTGAACTTGTGGATCTTGTAAATAGATTCAAAACATCTCTTCATGTCTTGTAATCTCTTAAGCCAACTTGAAAACTCCTGAATGCCACGTGTGCAAAACTTTCACCCCAATAGTTTCAACACATTCATTTGTTTCACCACCAATTATATCCAAATGCAATGTAAAAAACCAACACTTGGTATTTAAATCCAAACAACTAAGACTTTCATAATTTTGTTCATAACACTAATACTGACTAACTAACGTTTTATTCTATTGTACAGTACAAAATTTTCAAGAGCATCATCAAATTTACTCACTCATTAGAATATAATTCAAATCTTAGTAATTGCAACACAGCTTGTCAATTCCCTTTGAACTATCAACAATGTGCCACTAATACCTGGATGTTTATAGAAAATGTGTGACAGCATGAATCCTTTACATTTACAAAACTCATATCAACACCTAAGCAAAGATTTATTGTTTCATTGTACTGTAAAACCATGTGCAAACAGTATCTAGAGGAAAGAAAGAAAGACATTCTACAACATAGATGGCATCAAAAAACCAAAGCTAGGAAGTGAACAGTCATCATAAATATTGTAATCATTGTTATCAATTGACTGTACAAAGCAATCTTAACCAAATCAATGTTTATCTCATTGCTCAATGTCTTGCACAACTGCAACCAAAGCTAACATGTTTCCTGTGAAAAACCAGGATATTTCTAAAAATATATATATTTCTATTGAACAATCTACCATACCCTCACTAAACTATTATGAAGAAAAGAAAGAATAACAAAAAGGGATGAGGTAAAATTCATAAAGGAGTTGTACCTTATAACTTTATTTAATGGTTGCATAAAGAGAAGTGGGCAACATGAAGTATCTAAAAAATAAAAATGTCTGGGTGGGAATTGTTTTTATATCCAAACTAGTCTATCCTGTTGTGATATATATATATATATATATATATATAATTCATTAAGTAGAAAAAAGATTGATTTTTTTTTGCTTTTGCCAAAAAGATTTTGATATCTTGCATTGGTATAATGGCCTTCCAATTTGTACCTCATGAATGAATGTTTATCATCCATGTGGTGACATTTGGGCACAAGGTTTTGCTCCAGCTTGGTTTCCTTTAAGCATGATAGACAATGAGCAAGGGCAAAACCCTTCTTCGCACATTTATTTTGAAATTTCAATGAGGACAACAAGTGGTAGAGACAATGGTGAGTGTGGTAAATGACAACCTTGCTATGGATGAGGTCCTAGGTTCAAACACAGGTGCAAGTGGGAAGGACCAATCATCCATTCTTATGTACTGTTTACTGCATGCACTACATTGTTTTCAACTCAAGTATCTTCACTTGGACTAATCATCCTCATTGTCCTTGAACTACAAAAGTATATAAACATGCCAAAAAAAAAAAAAAAAAAAAAAAAAAACTCAAATTTACTTTAATTTAGATCAATGTTTATTACAAACATTAACCCAACGTTTATATGAGATTGAGGATAGTTTATATCTGGCCATTACATCTTCTCTGCTTATCCTTCACAAAAACATCTACCCACCAGGAATTGATCAAGCTCTCTAGAAAGCATTTATTTATTAGGAAAGAAAGAAGAGAAGGAAAAAAAGAAAAAAAGATGCAAAAAAAAAAGAAAAAAAGAAAAAGTTCCCAACCACCGCAGTCCACCTGCCAAGGAAGAAGACAGATTTCTGTTTTATTAGTTGAATTAGGATGCAGTTGTTTAGTTAGCAGGAAGTAAGCAATTCCCATCTTCTATCAAAAGAATTTCATCAATCAATGTTGATTGAAAGAAGAGTGTTTTTTAGCAACCTTGTACATGGCTTCAATTTTCTATAAACAGCATACAATTCTTTCTCAGACTTTGGCATTGATGTGTGGTGTGAAAAAGCCGTCACATTCCTTAAGAATACTGTTCAACTCTGGCCCTTCAATCAAAAAACAAATAAAACAACAACTATCAACAGATGAAATAAGCAACAGTTGGGCGCGAAAATCAAAACATAACTATAAATAAATAAATAAAAATAAGATGAGAAGAAGATAGCATTATACATAGGATTTAGTGATTGTGGGTATAGCATCAAAATATGTGCATCTAGCAGGCTTGAGACACAAATTTCAATACAATCAATTCTGATTACACCATAGCTGAGGTGCCAACCAGAATAGCCACGTCAGCTAAGCACCGTTAATGCCGCCACCTGGATGGAAACAAAAACTATCATCGGTCCCGCTTCTTGCGACCCTCCATTAAAGCAGAGCCCTAACTAGTGACACCATCCAATGTTAGCTAATTACTCCACCCCACAACTTAGCTATGAGCCCCCCCCCCCCCCCCCCCCCACATTCTCAGTTGCATTATTTGAGTCTTTGCTATGTAAGGATTATTCCTTTTCCTTTATCTTCAACTTTGTATATTTTTTTCCCCCGAACTCTTCATTTTTTAAAAGGGATGGTGGAGAAGATGCAAGTAGGACCCACTTGGGAAGGATAGGAGTATCTGATAGGAGTATCACGTCAGCAACAGCAATCCCAATCAACTAAAAGCTATGCGCTGGATGATAATATAAATAAATGAGATTCATGTTCTAATAATACCACATTTTGGGACAGCAATAGGGATCCCCAAATATCATCAAGGGAGTTGGGGACTTGGGATTGGTGGAAAGCGCCTTGTCGGTAAACATAATGACGTCGGCCACAGGCTAATCTTCTCTGCAAACAAAACAGGAGGAGTGTCCTAAAATGCTTGCGCATCGGGGGAAGAATCCCGATCAGTGAGCAAGCACGACGGATTCAAGTATTCATCCGACAGTTCTGCATTTGTGGATACCTATACGATGAATGTAGAAGCAGTGAGAAGGTCATCTATTCGAACGGGATGAGGATGGCCGCTTATCCAATAACAACATAATTGTGATTGTCTGTCCTTTCCACATCCTGTACAGGTGGCAAGCACATGGAGCCTATGGCTGAGTATTTGGCTGTGGGGATTTTTTGTCCAGCATTGTGCTGGATGAAAGTTGGTAGAGTAAGCGGAAATGGTTTCTCGTTGCACTCATACACACCAATCCAATCAACAAAGTTGACTTTTTACCTTGTCAGTAAAGGACCCCACAGTTTCTCGTCCAGAATCCAGTCAAAAAGTGCGGTTGTTTAGAGGGATGGATGATCGACATGGATGAGTATCAGTAGGACATTTGGTCAGATGAGGGACAAAATTGTCTTGCTCCAGTTTCTGAGTGACAGGTGTTCGTCTATTGGCAACCTCTGCGATGACAGCGAGGATGGAATGGTCGAAAAGGGGGAATGTCTAATAGTACGTTTTCATTCTTCTTTTTTGTTTTTCATTCATGTTTTTCATTCATGTTTTTCATTCATGTTTTTCATTCTTTTCTGTTGTGGTTCGTATTGTGGAGTTGTTGGAGGGATTTTTGTGTCTAAAACACTGTTGGAGCATTAGCATTTGATTTGTTTAGTTGGAAACACCATAGTATTGTTGTTGTACATACATACATACATACATACACACACACACACACACACAAGCGCTCTTGGAATTATACTTGATTTATTCAGAAAGTAGTTAAGCCCCTGTTCATTTTTTAGATGTTTATGTACAGATTCTCAATTCATAAGTATGAACCATCATCCATGTAATATCATGAATTTTACAAATATTATACTAAAATAGAACCAAATTATTGGTGAAACCAGTCATGTATTATACATTTTTTTTATTTTTAATATTCTTCAAATTTTAGTAACAATTTTCATTAATTTTAAAATTTTAAGCACATATCTCTTAGATAAATTTAAATAATTACCTGAGTTCACGACCATAAAATAGTATTTATAGCTGATCAACAATCACAAGATCTACAACATAGTGGGCTGTTTGTGTGGAAGGAAATAAATCAACTGTCAAAGTCGCTGTAAGCTTTTAATTCATATGTTTCTTATTGGTTAAAAACATTTATACTGATGATAAGGAATTTCTATTCGGAGTATAAAGTTTCTCTGCATGAAAATGTTTAGATACAGTAGTACGTGAGTTGGATGCAAATAAATGCAATATTTTGTAGGTTCTACATTAATTAATTGTTATCATAAAACTTTAATATCGAGATTAAGTATGTTGTGTTGATTTAAACTATATTCCATGTTTCAAATTTTCATATAAATTATTAATGATACAATTTCATAATAAACATCATGAGTCAATTTATATGTGATGATTAGAAGGAAAAAAAAAAAAAAAAAAAAAAACACGCACACACACACACACAAAACAAAAAAATCAAACCAGACAAAAAAAACAAAAAAACAAAACAAATCAAAACAAATCAAAACAAAGGAAAGAGGATGTAACTTTCGAAGTTTAGTTTAAATGATTGGAATCCACTTAAAACTTGGATACAGAAATTTAGACCAATTACGGTTTCAATTCCAACTACACTCTTACAATGCTTTACTTTCACAATACGTGTAATTTGATTGATTTATTTGATACTGTTCAGAATAGTAATAACAGGTGTGTAACAGAACGAAGTAGGGTGCAGTTGTATTAGTTCTATGAAATGACACAAATTAAAATGATAAACAAATATCATGTTCAAAAAGTAAAATGGAGTAACTGTCAAACAACATTCATGTGAAATGTGTATGCATGATGGTATTTAAAATTAAATATTAGGGTTTGATATTACATTTGCTTCATACCACATACAATGTTAATATGTGGTTTGCTTGCACATTGAAAATATTTCATTTTTTAAAATTATCAACTTATTGTAATTTAATTGATGTGATAATTTACTCATTTCTTTTGTTTTTATGACATGGTGCTTGGAAGCAAAAAAATTAATAATGATTACATTTTAGATTCCATTTTTGCAATCCAATGATTATGTTGAAAAATAAGAAGTAGCCCAAATACTACTTCTTCTTACTTATCATTGAATCGTTTTTATAATGAAATCAATTAAAAAATCTAAATGTAATCAATGAAAATAATTTTTCATAATGTTAAAGTCATATACTTAATGATAAAAATATTTATTAACTTTCTATTATTACATAAAAGGATTTTTTTTTAATTTTAAAAAGTACACATTAAAATAAAGATCAATTACTGCATTGTACATAAAACATTTGAATTTTGATGATTAACTTGTGTTCTGAAGTACTTTATGAAGTTCTAGAATTATATTAAAGTAGCTTTAATATTTGAGTTTTTTCTAAACAGTATTACAAAGAATGTACAATACCAACAATATTTATAAAGATAAACAATCATTGTGGATTCTCTTTATTTTACAAGTTTTTTTTGGCAAGATTGAAGTGCAGTTCAATTTTACGCATTATATATTCTTAATACTTAAGCTCCATTATATTTTTTGTGAAAGGTTCTGGAAACTATGAGAAATTATATAGTTTTACAAAACTTCTTGTGAAAGTCTTAGGAAAATATAGAAGCTTTTGAAAGATCACAGAATGCTGCACAAAAACTTTTATAACAATTTAGAAGTATTTTGCAAATAAATCTTATTGTATGCTGGTGAAATTTAGTTTATTGGTCCAATTATCTTATTATTAATTACACACTGACATTAATTTCAAAATCAAATGAGCTAATAATAATAATAATAATAATAATATATGTATATATATATATATATATATATATACACAAACATATATACTTAATATCAAAATGATGTCATATACCTAGTGTGTATGCATATATATATATTTATATATGTATACACACACACATACATATCAATTCAGTTTTTACCCCAAAATGTTCATACAGAACTTGTATGTTTTTCTCAAATCTTTTTACAATTATATTTTGAATTGTGGGTTTTTTTTATCATGTTATTAAACAAATGGTTAAATTGTTAATACGAGTATCTTCTGTTTTTATTTATTTATTTGTTTTACATTATCAATCTTTGTAATTCAAACATATAATTGTATGGCCCTAACATTTTAAGATAGAAGCTCCAAAATGCCAACTGATTTTACAACCAAATTCAAAAATAATAAAATAATAATAATAATAAACTTCATTATCTTACATTAATTGTTTTTTATATTAATAAGAGACATTAAAATATGTTCCAAGTTTTGAAAAAAAAAACTACTAAAGGACATAAGAAAGCATTGACAATGACATTAAAGTAAATCAAATTTATAAATGGTTGACAAATCATAAGTGCGGATATTATCATTGGCAAGAAAGATTTATATGACACTTTTAATATAATTAGAGGACCTATCATATACTAAATATATTATATTACAATGTTTAATAAAATTCCTTATAAAATAATAAATGTGAAAAAATAAATAAAGTAAAGAGTATTTTTTATAAATGAAAGAAGGTTAAATATATAATATAAAATATGTTTTAGTATTCTTCTAATATTTAGATAATATTTTTTAATAATGAGTTTTTTTTTTTTTTTTTTTTTTTTTTTTTTTAAATCTCAATTTTTTGTTAACTTGTTAATAAATCATCTAAAGCTTAGACAACAAGTTTTCATCTTGGTAAGTAGATTTTATAGAATAATCTTTAAATTTATTGTTATTATTTCATTAAATATTATTCATCTAATAATTTTTAATGTTTACTTTTGTTAATATTTCTAATTTTAGTTTTTTGTTGTATTGAATGATAACATGATGAATTCAATGATTTTTTATTTACAAAAATTAAGTATAAAAATATAAAAATAAATAAATAATTAAAAATTAAAAATTTTGTAATAAAAATTTAATAACAAAGTTTTTATTTGTTAATGTTATATCAAAGATATAGTTTTAGATATTTTAAAATCATACCAACTTTAGTTTGAAAGAATATTTTTGGTTATAGTCACCATATTTTTAAAAGAATTTTTATATCTAAAAGCCCACTATAGAAGTTAAGTTTTTTTTGCTTATTGAAGAAAAGTTGTTGTTTGAAAATCTTGGCTTTTAGAGAGATAATAAAAATAAATTAAAGACTATTTAATAGAGTATATAATTTATTTATATATTTTTATATATTTATTGGTATGATCTATAATATGATTATTTATACCTTAATTGTTATTCCTTCATTTAATATTTTAGAATTGTCATGTAAGCCTCATTTATTTATCTATATTTTTAATTTATAATAATACCTTCTACTTAGATAATGGAAAAAGTGACTTCATTTTATTTCATTGTAGATATAATTGTAGATGGCATACAATAATCTGGACTTTAAAATTTTTAAAATCTTTACTTGGAAAGTTGTAAAAGAAACTTTAAAATTTTTAAATCATTTGTTCCAAATACCATTTATTCTACCTTATTGTATCTTCTTCATGAATTAGTATTTTGGTAGAAGAATATGACTTGAGTTGGATTAATTTGTAATACTTTCTAAAGTTGAAATATCTTATGCTTTATTGTTATCTTGCTCTTCTTTGGTTGCACTAGCTCAAATTCATAGAGGACTCATTTAAATTTATCTCTTTTATGAATGTGTCATTTTCTATGTATTAAAATTTTACAATGTATACAATTGTTGTAAATTTTGTCTTAAGTGCCTTTAAGGGTTTTAAAGCAAGTTTCAAACAATCTTGCCTAAATTGTATACACATGTTATTGTAATTAAATTTTGGTAGGCGTAATAAAGATTTGGTGGAAGAGAAGATGTATGACTTAGGAGGAGGCAAGCGGTGTTTGACTCAAATCCAGCCTTTTTCCTTTTGACATGGACCTCCACCTTCAAGAGCAAGTGGGGGAAAGAAAGAAGGCCTTGAGGCTATCGTTGCCATGTGTTGAAGGCTAAAAGCCAACAAAAAGCAGCCCACATATTGGTAAAAAAATTCTTCAAGGCTCTAAAGCTCCATGTGGTGTTGGAATGGGTTGAAAGCCTTCTACCAATTGGGGAGGAATGATACACATATAGCCATAGCCCTCCCAATGTGGGGACCCCTAAAAGGACCCACTCACAATGCCTTACAAAACATGTGGAACTGGACAAAACCTCATCAAAACAATCAGGAAGCTTCTTATCCCCCCTCCCCACCAGCTTGCATGATAGGGGTCTTTCCCTGCAGCTTCTGGAAAGGGTGACTGTTTGCTTCATGATGTTGCAGAGGATCACAACTATCACATAGATGAACGTAGAAGCCATGACCACCCATTCATTCATCCAATTTCATCACCCTGCCGACCTTGTGTGTAGTGGAGTATGGACAGTGCCTGTCGTTGGGGGTGGGGGGGGGGGTGTGTGTGTGTGAGACATACAAGCCAGATTTGGACAGAGTGCTGGGTCAACCCTCTGCTGGAGTAAGGGACCCTGCCTGACTGTTGCAGTGGTCCCATCCTGTATCTATCCGTCTGCCATTTTCAATCATCCACATGGATGTAGAAGAAGACCTGTCTTACATTGAATGGGCCTTTCTGTGTACTTATGGGAGACTTCATTCATTCATCCATCTAGTGCCAGCCTATGCCCACCCTGGGATTGAGTGGGCAGTCCCAACTACAGCTCTCCTAGGTGCGGCCCCCCACACCCTGGTCTCCTCATCTGCAGGGGGCCCCATTCCCCACACCAGTATTGGAAAAGCAAAAAGTGTTCAAAAAGTAAAAAGACAAAGTTTGTAAAAGACTATGTGGCAATTGGCATTGGAGGGTGTAGAGATTTGTATGACAAGGATGATGCATGGAATTCAACAAGTCTACCCTATCAGAAATGATAGAGAATATCACACCATATTCTCTTCTCAACCATCCAATTCATTTATGGAAAATATCAAAGGTTAGACCAACCAAATTTTCCATTGACCTTGGGTTGGCACCACATCAAGAGACAAATCATTTTAATGGCACTAGATGGATACCATTGTAGTTTTCTACTAAGTAGTCATGTGCTCTAACAAGCTTAATGTTCATATGTCAACTTAATTCATAGCTTATAATAAAGTAGTTGTTGGCATATTTATACAACAGAGCTTGTTTTGTGGAATTGATACCTTGTGCACATAATTTTGATTAACAAAGTTGATGGTATTGGATAGTTTGAGTTGCATCGTGATTTGAACAACAATCAATATAATTGAGATGTTTATAAGATGTTAACTTTGTAAGGTGTGAGACTTGTACAATCTGTGATACACATGTTTTTGGAGTTCAATGTTAGGATTAATAAATATTGCAACATATGGTATTAAAATTTTATTTTTTTATTTTTTTTAAAAATTATGGGATTTATAAGGAGAATGCTAAGTATGGTCATAGGTGTAAAAGTAAAGAAATAAAAAAATCATTATACTAAAAAGTTTACATTCTTTATTTACCATATTTGCTCTAAATTGGTTTTTGTGACCTTTGTTCTAATACCTTTAAAACTAGAATAGTTACTTGGCATTAAACTACAAATGCATGACATGTTAATTATTCCAAAACAAATATGACTTGTTGATTGAAGTTATGACACAAATTCATTGGAGGTTGTAATAAAATTTTATAGGAGATTCTTCTACAGGTCCTTATAGCAAGACTTTGGTATAAAGATTAGTTTCATAACAATCAAAAGGTTGAAATTGTAAGAGATAGTAATATAACTTACGGACAATTTTTCTATAGATTGAAACTTATTTAAGGCCCTTAAAATGCATTTTTACAAATCTTGATGCATGAGTTTTTTTCTTAAAAATTGTTGCATCACAATTAGATGAGTAATCATTGTTTTTACTTATATATATTTTAAATGACTAGCTATTGTGACTTAACAAAGTCCCCTAGTTTGTTTTGTTTTGTTTTGTTTTTTTTCTATATAAATTTTTATATGAATTAAATTGTGGAAGATCATTATTTGCAATCATCTGTACTTTATATGTATATTAATAAATTCATTACTTGCTATAATCTATTAAGTTAGGTTATAAACTGTTTACTTATATATATATATATATATATATAGTTGTTCATTATTATTTAGAAAAGCATAAAATCTTGTCTATACCTTTAACTGATGTATTCTTAAGTATATTAAAACTAAAAATGTATAGATGATTTAACTTTTTCTTTTCAATACCAAGAGTCTATGAGGCCTTGAAAGTTATACAAAGATCTTTTCAAGAAAATTCCTAATAAAATATTTGAAGCACTTATATCATAATATTTTGTATTTGCTAATAAATATACATATGTGTGCACATATAACTATTTTAAAAAATAAAGTTATACAAATATGTTGATTCATTTTTTAAATACAAAATTGAAACTGAGTTATATATATATATATATATATATATATATAATTTTAATATGACCTGATGAGAATCTTGGTCTTTTGAGTATGTCTTACACTTTCAACTAGTGCTATATATATAACTCTCCAAAATATCTAAAGAAAATTACTTGGTAATTATTTTATTTTATTTTTATTCATGTACAATTAGTTTGTGTAAAACCTTTGACATCAATATCCACAAATTCCATGATTTGTTTTGGATTAGGGTCAATTTTAATTTTAATTATATATATATATATATATATATAATTTTAGATTGCCTGAATTGTCAAAAAATTCATATTATCAATGTTAAAAATAACCGTTTTAATCAATAGTTTTTTTTGTACCTACAAGTCATTTTTGTGGTTTTTGCCTCCATAAAAAATCATGATTTTAGAGAAGCAACATTTTATTATTAACGAAATAAACGTTCTTTTACAGGGAAATTGTACGTTTATGAAGTAGATGGATAAACATAAATTCTTAATTTAGTAAATAGCAACAATATTTCAGTTAATATTTGAACTTGGAAATTATTAGCAAAATCCTTTCAATTACTTCATTAATGATATAAAACATGATTTCATGATTTTAGTTTATTTTTCATTGTTATTTTATTCATGAAAAAACCATAGTACAAAATAACAAGTCATTGAATGTTTTGTGTAATCATAAATAAAAATTTATATTTCGTGTTTGTTTCCTGTTTTAGGACTAACACAAAGATTGATACAATGTTTTCAATTTCAGTTGCTGATCTGAGACAATTTTTCAATATCAAATTGATTAGAATGTAACATCTCATAGCCATGGTGATAATCAAATGAATACATTTTGCAAGTTTGTAGAAATCCTTCAAGTTGAGGCATTATTTAGAGTCTATTTAGAGTTTCTCATTTGAATCTCCTAAACTACTATTGGATATCTTAAATCTACTCAAAAGAAATGATCGCACTTCAGGTCTTTTGCTAAGTTCAGTTTTTCTTTTTCTTCAGAATGAATTAATGACTTTTTTCCACATTTTGCATGTCTTTTGTTTCTGCAATCAGAATGTCTGATCTACCAACATCCTCCTGGATATTGTCCAATGGTCTTACATATCTTCAAAATGAATTATCCATATCAAAGTTTTTGGCTACACTCTCATGGTTCTATGCTTTCAAACATTGATTTGAAATCTTTTGTTGTCAAATCAACCACATTAAGATTGATTCTTTTGTAACTTGGTACTTATACTAAACATCTTCTTAGTTGAATTTGAAATTGAGATTAAGTTTATTTTTCCATTTGAAAGATGCTAAGTTCTATAATAATAAATAGTTAACTTGAATCCAAATCCTACAAATTTTAAAAGATTATGTCATTGTTTTTGCTCATAAGCACTATATGTATGAAATACAGTCAAATTGTAGCTTAAGAATTATCCAAAAAATAATTTGATAATATTCTCTACATACACAAATTTTGTAATTATAAAAATTTTAATTTTATTGTTTAATTTTATCCTTTTCTGAGGCTTCTTGGCCCAAATAATAGACATGATGTTACACTCCAATTTAAAAATGTTCATCTACTTCAGAAAAAAATTATTTCATCTTCTTTAATTTTTAAAATAATACTGTAAAGTTCAAACACCACATAGAAAAAATTGTTTTGTATTAATTATAAAAACCAATCTATTCTAAATTTTTTAGTACAAGAATTGCATTGAATATATTAATGATATTTTTTTTATATCCAAGATTTTTTATTTTTTATTCTTTCATTTATTTTTCTAAAATATAAATTTATCTAGAATAAAACTAAATTCTTCTATACTTTCTTCAAATTTTAACAAATTTTTGTATGTTATACATTAAAAACATCTTTTACTTAGAGCAAATCTTATTTCTAAACCTTTTCTATTTAATATATATATATATATATATATATATAGCCACCAAAAATTATTTTTTTAATTAATATATATTTTTGATTTTCTAAATTATAAAAAAGACTATAATTATCTAAGCCTATTTGATCCTTGGTTATTTCTCAAAGCTTGAATTCCATTTACGTTATAGAGCAAGAATCTATAAAAAAATGTCACTATTCTTTATAAAATTTTGTTTATTTTTAATAAAATATAATAGTACATAATAAAATTTAATTGTTAGACATTTCAAACTATAAGATCTTTATTATCTATTTAAAAAATAAAACTTCTATGAACTTTTTTAGATCAATGATCCATAGCCCTCTTTTTATTTTTGTTTTAAAACAACTTTTTAAAATTACTTCAAAGCAAACTAAGAATTTTAATTTGATTAGTTAATTATTTTAAATTAGTAGATTTTATTTTTTTAATGCATTGATAATACTATCTAAAAATGACATAAAGATAAAAAAATAATAAAAAATAATATATATTTTTAATTCTACTATTAGATGTGTTGAATATTTAATTGTTTATTTTTACTTTTAGTTTATCTTACAAGTAAAGATCTAGTTGACATTAAAATTTTGTGGTGATAAACCAAAAAAGATGTTCAAAAAGTTTGTTAAACTAATTTTCTTGAGTCCAAATCCATTCAGTACTATCTATCCACTACAGTCTTGGGTTAAACTAGTTTCACCAACAAAAGAATTATTTATACCAGTTTGTTTTAAACTCAAAGCTTAGACTTACTCTATAAAAAGTCCTCACCTTATTGTTGGAGATTAAAAGAATTAAAATAATTTTATTTACTATTAATTTAAAGAATATTCAAAATAAAATTATTTAGTCAAAAGCATTACAATAGATTTTTTAAAAACAAAATGTTAAAACACTTTAATGAATTCTATTTTTTTAGTAATTTAAATATTAATGCCAAAAAATACAAACTATATAGTATCTAAAAACTTAGTACTAATAACAATCTTTATGATGTGGTTTAGAATAGAATTTTATGTACACTTTTTTTAATTAGTTTTTTTCTTTTGTGTGTTATCTTAAAATGTTTTATATTTATTATGTATATATATGTATATATATTAAAAATAATTTATCCTAAATAAAATTATTTAAATATTATCTCCTTTGCACTTTTGAATTAAGTTACAAATCTAAATCTTTGACCATCTTATCTATGACACTTAAATTATTTCTATTCCACTTATATTATATAAGTAATATTAATATTTAATATTTAATACTTTGGTCTTATAATTTTTAAATTATATGTTTTTTACATTAGACCTTGATCAACTTATTTCTACTGTTATTTTGATTGTTGTTCCTTCTTTGTTGTTACCAAAGCTTTGCAATATTTAATCTTATTATTAATTTCTAAAAAATTAATCATTGATAGGTAGATTTTTATAATAAATATATAAAATTTATTTAGTAAGTAGTATTTTTAGTTCTTAGTTTTCTCTAAGATTAAAAACAAGACAAACTTATGATTTAGTAAATTTTTTATTATCTTGATCATCTCTTATAATTTTTCCTATATTTTTTAAAACATATAATACTATTTTAAAGACTTAAAAAGAAATCCTTCCATGATAACCTATATAAAAAATTTAACTGATCTAGTTTTTCTTAACATTTCATTATTTAAGATGGACTTTGTATCATATTTAAAATGTGCTCTTTACTGTTATAATAAAATAAAAAGTTAAAAATAATATTTTAAAAATATTTTAAGTAAAAAAAATCCTTTCCAATGCTGAGCAAGACAATTGTATAAGCCACTAAAAGAATTGCTTAGAAGATAGATTTTCTACTTACAAAGTAGGCAATGATGGCACAATTTGCTAAATATTCTATCTCTATTTATACTACATTGTTATCTACCTTGATTTTCTAAGATTTAATATATAATAAAAAACCAACATAGCCATGTGCAAAATCAAAAAAAAGTATCTCACTAAGGAATGACTTAGTTTAACAAGGCTAATTTCTGTAGTAATAATTGCTAATTGCTTTAAATAATATTTCATTTCTTATGCGCATCCATTTGAATCTTCTTACAACGTAGAATCTTCTCCATGGAAAAACAAGTATGTCTTTATTTTATTTATATAAGTTCCTATCTTGGAAACTCCAAACCAATCCTCAAATATAAGATGGTATTTTTTACATTACTATTAAATACAACATCTCATGTCATCTAGTTTAAATATTTTGTTCCACTTTGCTGAATCATCTTCTCTTAAATTCATCCAACTACTAGCAAGCACGGCTGCAACTCTGTCAAGAAGATATCTATGTACAAGATCACTAGTTGCCATAATAATAAAAGCATAAAATTAGAAGACATTTTTACCAAGTCCAAATTTGTACTTATTCAAGCATTTTTTTATTACTCTTACTGCTGCAATTGCTGCCTCATTTCAATATTTTTGACATATATTTTAAAATTGTGTATCAACATCAAATTATTCCACTGACTTGTTTGCATAAGTGTAGTAGCTTTTGAACTTGAAAGATTTTTTTTAAAAATAAAAAATATTAATATCAATGTAGTAACAAGTGATAGCTTGTTGAGCACAATGTAAATAGTCTGTACATACAAGAAGCTGCCATGACTTTTCTACAAAATGCTATACTTGGATAGTTCCAGGAGAATGGAATTTGGGATTTGGCACATGGTCAATTATAAGCATAATAGTGATTTATCCATACATGCAATTACCTGTCAACTTGATTGTATTACATAGAATCTTACAATGAAATAAAATCTAATCCAATTCATGCACCATGTGCTTAGATCAGTAGAGAATAGTGCATAATTTATGTAAATTTGGTGTAATTTCTCAAGATGAAACTAGTAAGACTTTTTTTAAAAATATTTTAAATAGATAAAGTACAAAGACATCTATAAAGATACTAAATATTAACAATTGATTTGACTATCAAATATTTTCAAAAATATAAAACTAATTTAAGTTACTTTTGACCAATTCAATGTAACTTATGTTTTGTGTTGTAATACTTTTACCTTGGCTTTGGAGACAATATAGTTTTATAAGAAAAGTTCAATAATCAAAATACTCTTTTGAAAACTATTATTTATTTAACTTCATAACAAGTTATTCTTAGGTCTTTAATGGTGAAATTTGAGATGTGATTGTTAAGTTATTCTTTATTAGCAAGTAGTCTTTATACAATATTTGGAAGTCAAAAGTATCAATATGAAGCAAATTAATAAATAAATATCAAATAATAGCATTGATTAATATTTTTAGATATATTAAGAATATATAAATATATATATATATATATATATGTATTTTTTTTAATGATTTAAATAAAATAACATGTAATATATATATATATATATATATATGGGTGTTGCTAATGCCACTACAATTTTTGCTATTGCCACTACAATTTTTGCTACTACCACCACAACTTATTCTTATTAATTTATTATTAAAATTAAATTAAAATTTTATATAATTTTAAATATATATATTAGAAATATTATCAATTTTTTTTATTTGACTAAAAAAAATTAAAAAAATATGTTGAGTGAGTAGCGAGTTATGGTGACAATAGCAAAAATTGTGGTGGTATTTGCAACACCCTATAGATATATATATATATATATATATCCACATAAAATTATATATTTTAATAGCTTATTGTGGAATTTATTGTTAAAAGAAGAATTTCTATGATTGATAAAGTTCATCTAAGTTCTTTTATAACCTTTTATACTCTAAATTTATTTGATGTATTTTATAAAAACTTCTAAAAATTTTAAATAATAAAAGATTTACAAAGGAAGTATTTTACACAAAATTTGGAAGAATAAAAAGCATAATTGAATCAAATTAAGTAATATAACTTCTCTTTATAATAATAAGTTAATAAAAATATCTTTGATTATAGGCAATTTAATTTATTTTTCAAAATTGGTGATGTGAAATATTATTGAAGTTAAGCATATATTTTTGTGAGGTATTAATTATAGTATTTTTTCAAAAATTCATGTCAAAGTTTCAAGTAAGAAGTATAACTTTATTCAATTTGATCTTTTAAATTGCAAAAGAATGAATAACTGCTTTTAATGTTCTACACGAAAGATAATCAACAATTCATAAAACTCATGTTTTTTGGTATTACACATGTACACACAAACCCAGTTACATACCTACATGTATGAAAGAATGAAGAGATGAATTACTCATTAGACTAGTATACAGTAATCTATAATTATGTATCCATCATCTTTAAGAGTACTCCATCAGTCTCTCAAGATGCCCCGATATGCTGCAGTTCCTTACAAATAAATGCAGAACAAATAACATTTCTCAAGTCTCAAAGCATCAATTTCCTCAGGAGTGTCATCAGTTTATCACCCATGAATGACAAGCTCAACATCTGATCCACAGCTCTATCAGAATGGGTTAGACTCTATAAAGGAGCCAATCAGAAACACTTCGGCACCTCCCAGGTCCTAATCCTTGTCTACAATGTTTGTTGTGATCGCTCTTGTTCATGATGGAAGGAGCTCCATAAAACGTCGACAATGCTCTTGAAAACATCAGGTTAGTTTTACTAAATTACCTGGAATACGTGGAAGAAATCGTCCAGTTCATGGGCCGAATTACATGCCTCGGATGTTCACTAGGTAGACACCAGTTTACACAAGGGAACCCTACGTTGTGAGAGTACAAGAAGAATATTTTTGAAGAAGATTGTCAATCAAGGTCATGTCACATGGATGGTTGTGAGAGAAGCAGCAAAGCAGCCGTTTCAACATGATGTCAGCTGAACATCTGCACATCAAGCTGGAGGAGAGGCACTCCATTCGAATTCTATTCCGTCGTTGAAGATGGATTCGTCGACGCACAATCGGCAGTTCCAAACCAAGTCCCTTTCAAATCCATTGATGCTGCTGTACACAAAATGCTAACTGCTTTAATTCCTATAGAATATTGCTGAGGGTGTAATTCCCTTGAGCTCTATGATATCCTCTAGCTGGTGCTTTGTGTGAGACAAAAGCTTGGGATTGGTTTGAATGTGACATCTCATGAAATGTAAGAACGTTTGGATTTTCATCGACAACCTCCTTTGTGGTTGAGAAAGCCCTCACTCCATGAGCTTCGGATATGGAACCTTATGCAAGTGTACGGAACCAGGCCAGGAGAGAGCTCAACCCTTTGTCCAAGACAGTATTCTTTTTCTCAAATCCAAGATCTGCAGCAACACGATGAGCACACATCGTACCAGAGAATGCTACAGCAATGACACCCTGACCTGGGAAACAACTGTCGCCCACGCAATACAATCCCTCTACAGCTGTGGTGTTGAAAGGCATACCAAGCAATCCCTTGGGCCTCCCAGCTGGTATGGGTCCGTAAGTACCGTCATCCCGCCCCAAATACCGCCTATGTGTTTTAGGAGTGCCAACCTCACGAAACATTGTGGCACCTTTCAGACCTGGAAATAGAGCACTCTCCAATCTGCTCACAATCTTGTCCGCAACTACTTCCTTTTTCGCTTCATAATCAGCTGGAGACGAGCCTTGCCAGTCATCAATCCACGATGTGGTAAAGATGTGAAGGATATGGCGTCCAGGTGGCGCTAGGGAGGAATCTAGAACAGTCGGAATACGCACAAAGATTGTCTGATACGGCTCTTCTAGAGTCGACCACTCGCCCTCGAGTACTAGGTGGTGGCATTCTGTGCCGAGCGGCAGAACCTCCGCCTTCACGCCCATGTGCATGGACAAAAAAGATGGCGACTTCCGGTATAGATTCTGGAAATTCTTCTCTTCCTGCGGCATGTCCTCCACCTTCTACAATTTCTGAAACGTGTTCCATTTGAGATCACGGTTTTGGCATGGATTGCTCTACCATTCGACAATTGAACTCCCGCTGCCTTGCCGTCCTCTATCAGAATACCCGTCACTTTGGCTTTGTACTGCAAATTACCGCCACACTCTACGAATCCATCTGCGAGTTCCTGTGCAATCCTCTCTACTCCTCCTCTTGGATAGTTGATTCCTCCGTAGTGCCTGTCACACATTACTATGCTGGCGTTGATCATGGGCGTCCGACAGGCACCTACGGTACTAACAATGAAGCACTCGGCGTCAATAAAGGCCAACAGGTTGGAACCTTCATGTACTTCCTAGCTATGTCGCCTGCATTCTGAGGTGCATAGTACGCAAGCGTCAAGCAGGCGACGGGGGCCTTGAAAAACTGACCAAATAAATACAGTGGCTCCTCTAAGGACTTGAGCTCCAACGCATTCAAGGAGTTGTACACCTTCCAAGCTTCGTTATAGAAGGCGCGGATGCCAGCCTCCTCGTGAGGAAACCGGCTGATGAGCTCCGCAAGGAATTTGTCATGCTCCCGGTGCACTCGCACAGACAAATCGTCAGGGAGGTGGTTGTGGACAGTTACTGGGTCCTCGATCAATTCCAATGAGCGTCCCACGGCTCCCAGGGATTTTGTCACCAAATTTATAGATCCCTTTTCACTGAACCCAAACATTACAAATGAACCTACACCAAAAGTATAGCCATCCCTTAAGAGATAACTGGAGCTTCCACCAGGGACAATTTACTTCTCGAGAAGTATAATCCGAGCTCCTCGAACTGCCAGTTGGGTTGCAGCGACAAGGCCCCCGATGCCAGAACCTATCACTATGGCATCGTATTCCTCCGTTTGCGCGACATCTTTCTTAAAAATTGGTGCGACGTCAGCAGCAAGCACTGCTCGGACACTCCCACGAATTGTTGTCTTCTCAGACATCTGCAGCTGAGGAAATGAGGCACAAAGCTGCGGAGGGAGATGAGCGCTTGTCTTAAAAAATGAGCAACAGAGAGGAGATTGTGTTCTAAATAATTTTTTGCCTCGAATAAAACAAAAGAGTTTGCCACACAACCCACAGCAGCACCAGAGTCTTACACAATCGGAACCAAAGAAGCGCCAAAGAGTTTCTGTAAAGCACAACCGAGCGCAAAAACTACAATGTAGCGAATCCTTGGCCTCCACGACTGCTACCATCCAGAAAACTTTCATAAGAGTGTCCAGAATTCTAAAACCCACAAACGCAACAGGTTGGATAAACCTATCTAAAACGATTTCTTGAGAACAAAGCCTAAGCAAACCTCGGACTCCAGAAAAATTGCAAATGGGCTGGAATGCCAATCATCCTGACGACTGTAATATGCGACCACGACACCAATGCTCCCCAAAAGCAAGTCAACTAAACTGCAGCGGAGAGAGGAGGGGCATGGTCACTTGCAAATCGTAAGCATGACCTCAAGCAGGCGACAAGTCACAAAAAGCATGCAAAAGGAGAGGGGTCACGTGAGAAGGATCGACTGCCTGCAAATCGTGGCCATCGTCATTGTCGTCAGAGAGCGCCGCCGCCGTCGTCGTCGCAACCTAGCTCCATGGATTTCACGTCTCGGGAAGGGGGTTCAAAAAGGTGGCTCATTTAGTGCAGAACCGTCGTCGGATCGACGTGGATGAAGAGGCTGCACTGCGGAGCCTTGGCGGAGGACCACGAGATGGACACAACATCAACGCAAATCCTGATTCATTTCCATGGCGACCAACTGCAATTTACACCTCTCACACAACAGCAACAACAACAACCAACACGAATCGGAATATGTGTCCAGCACATTTGGGGGTTGGTGCAGGAATTGACGAAACTCCACTAAGTTGTGTGCAGCAAAGCAAACAAAAGCCCCACATTTGGCTCCTCGGAAGACACGCCCTCCCTCACTCACGACGTCGAAGTGGAACCCTGTTGTTAGCATAGTAGCATTAGCAATGCACAGGATTGCTTTGCTCAGTGCTCTTTGGAAACCCACCCTTTTCCTTCATGTTGTTGCAACGTGTTGCAGTGTGTGTATTAGTCCTACCTCTCCCTTATGTTAGAGTGCGTCGCTTGTGAGGTCTGGGCTTGTTTCCCCAGAGACAAACTATGTGGCATTCTTAATACTTGTTTGGATTGGATTGCAGTAATGCAATTAATCTGTAGTCCTGAAATTGAAATAAAAGAATTTTTTAACTTAGTTTGGAATGACCTTATACTACCAAAGGATTACTTGTAGTAGTATTGAAAGTATGTGAAATAGCATTGAAAAAGGTTGGCACTTTCCATTTTAGTTGTCTAATCTTGACTATATTCTATAAGACATTGTTGTATTTTAGTTGTCCAATCCTAACATTGTTGTATAAGACATTGTTGTATTTTAGTTGTCCAATCCTAACATTGTTGTATAAGACATTGTTGTATAAGACATATGTTGTATATTGAATAAGACATTAGACAAGGTTTATTTCAATATATATATATATATATATATATATTGATTCAGATTTTCCATTAGAATTTAAAGTTTTGTATTAAGGCATGTAATAGTTTTTAGAATGCTTATTAATAAAAGTTTTTTTTTTTTTTTTTTTTTTTTTTTTTCCATCTAACTATGCAATTAAAGTTTGTATATAAGTGAATAAGGTTCTATATCTTACAATTACTTTTACTACTTAAATAAATTAAATTAAGTAAAATAAGTAGAAGTTGATAGAAATAAATAAGATAGAAAATACCTTCCTTAAGAAACATCTAGAAATTTTCTTAAATATAGATTAGATTTACAAGTGAATCATGTGATTGTAGTAATTTTTCTAAGAAATTTCTTACTTCAAAAAAGCTATTATGGAAGTATTGTGCAACTTATACACTTAGCCTATGAGCATTGTGATTTTAAAAAAGCTATCTCATAGCTTTTTACTAACTAGTATACATGAAGGTAGGACTAAGACTATCTTTGATTTTGTCAATGCCTTTCTTGTATTTTAGTTTTAATTCAAAAATCTCTAATTTTTTAAAATTTAATACTTTAATCTAGCATCTTTTTATTTTATAATACATCTCTATTTGGTTTTTATAAATTTTTAAAACTTATACATATGTAAATTATTCTTTTAAAATTTTGTCCTAATTCATATCTTTGACAACTTGATAAGATTTAACGTTTAAAATGTTATAACTTGATCTTTTTAAGAAAATATAAATTAATTTTTAAAGTTAAAATTACAAAGTACTTTAAATATTTTAAATTATTCTTTTTTTAAATTAATATGATTATTATATTATTTATTATTTTAGTATCTTCTTTTATTTATTTATTAAATTTTTTTATAAATTTTTTTAAGATTCTATAGTTCTTCTACATATAGAAAAAATTATAAAAATAAAGAAATTTATGATATAAATAGAAGAACAAATAAGAAAATTAATATTTATAATGCATCGACTTTGTTTATTACTACAACTACCATCTAAAATAATTAGTCATTAAGTTACAAAATAGCAAAAATTTCTTTAAAAATTATATTACTTTAATTTTTTTATTTATTTATAATTATTATGTAAGTATTATAATATTTACTAAAAAATAAAGAATTTTTCTTCTTACAAAATTTAATAGCAATATATCTAATTTTTGTAGATTTTTTAATAAAGTACAACTTATTATTAATTCTTAATCACTAAGTCATTTGTTCCTAATATTTTAAAGCAACTTTGTTTTATTATTATTTATAGAACTAATTTAAAGTTCTTTTTTATCATTTTTGGAGCAATAAGATCTACTAATAAGCAACTTAGATGTATTTCTAGCAAAATCTTAATTTATATAAAAAAAATCATGCAATTTATATAACAACCAATAGGATTTAGGTTTTATAAAATATCTATGTGTATGTATGTATGTATGTATATATATATATATATATATATCTAAAGATATGCTTGACAAGCTTGATAACCACCAATTGATGTTAAGTAGAATAATATTGACCTTATCAATCAATTTTCTTATAAATTATAACTTAATGTAGATAAATTATTATTGATTTTATTTAATCTTTAAATATTAAGTAAAATAATTTAATTTTTTGTCAAATGTCCTATTTAAAAAATTAAAAAATCATATCTTAATATTTAATTAACTTTATTATTATTGATTTGATTTTTTAAAAATAGACAATAAAAAATAAAAGACATGCAAATTTATATTGAAAAATTTATATCTCTTACAATACAAGAAAAAATTTAAAATTAGCATGAAGATTTGTATTTTTACTATAGAGAATTTAAACATACTATTCAAATTTGTTTCTAAAAGTCCCTGAATTACAAAACAAAGAGCACAATTACAAAAAGAAAATCAAAAATCAAAAATCAATTTTACCTTGCTAAAATAGAAACTGAGCAACTAAATGCTTGTAAAACAATATTTTATAAAGAACTTGGATTGGTATTTGAATCTTTTTTTTTTTAAAACATATAAATTTGTTTAAGATTTTAAAATCATTTGGTTATCATTTCAATTTTATTATTTCATATGGTTTTTATTTTATTCTCAGAGATTTGCTTGGTATGACATAATATTTTTGGCAAAATTAAACTTGTATATGCAGAAATCACAATTGGCCATCCATTATATTTTATAAATTTTATTTATAAAATTATACAAGAAAAAATAATTATACAAGATTATAGAAGTATAGTAATGTTTTGTTATTTTGTACTCATTGTAGTTAAAAAAGTTTAATCATCACATAAATTAAATATCTTATAGTTGTAGATTTGATTTTGATCTACCTAAGAAAACACCAGAACAAAATTGTGTCTCATGCCTAAAAGATCAAGATTCTATGTATTAGAACAAAGATACTTGGATGAGCCACAAAAAAAAAAAAAAAAAAAAAAAAAATATATATATATATATATATATGTATGTGATTAATATTTTATTTAATTTAAACTTCTAAAAATATTTTGAAAAATATAAAAATATATAAATAAAAAAAAAATAAAAAAAAAAATAAAAAATAAAAAAAAATATATATATATATATATATATATTATTGTTATAAATTTTATAATTTATTTATGATTAGATTAGCTTGAAACTTATCACAAAATAAATTAGCCACCTTCAAAGAATATACTAGTAAAATAGTTGCAAAAAGTTTTGTTTAGCATTAAAAATGCCTCATAAGTGCAAAAATCTTTTTTATAATGAAAAAAGATGGATCCTTAAAAATGTATCCAAATTATTGTAGATTCAAAATATTAATCTTAAAAATTTTATATTTTATATTTTTAATACTTAAATTATTAAATTGATTAAATTAAATTAAAATCTATACCAAAATAAATATATATGAATTATATAATATAATTTCTACTATAAATAAAATAAAATAATTAGTTTTTTGAATTAATTTTTTACATTTTGTATACAATTTTATACTTTTTGGTCTTACTAATGTTTTAGATATTTTTTAAAACTTAAAACATAATTTATTTTATAAATTTTTAGATAATTTTGTTGTCTTTTTAAAATATTCTTATTTATTTTTAGAACATAAAAGAATATTAAAAATACAATCTTTTTTTATTACATAAAATAAAGGTATAAGATTAAATATAAAGATTAAAGAAACTTATTCTATACAACTGAAATTCTTAGGATAGATCATTTCAAATAATGGTATATATATATATATATATATATATATATATACTTTTAATACAATATAAGATAATAAAATTTTAAAATTTTAAAAACTTTTAAATACTTATTAAGAAATTTCTTCTAATTACAAAATTATTTTTGCTATTAACTTGTAAAAAAATTAGAATAGAATAAAAATACAAAAAAAGTTTTTTATATCTAAAAGAAAATCACTATATTTCTTAAGTTATATTGTTTTAAAATTTATAAAAAAACTAATGCAGTAAGTTTTGTATTGAGTACAATATTATTTCAAATAGATGAATATAATAAATTTTAATTATTGCTTCTTATTAAAAAACTTTAATGGATAAAAATTTAATTATAAAATTTATAAATAAAAAAATACTTGTCATTGTAAATTTGTTTTAAGCATTGTCATCATTATCTAAAAAGTGCTTCTATTATAGTCAAAATTTATATTATTTTAAATAACCTTAACTATTTCATGTCATTATATGTCTTCTATTGTTATAAAGTTTGTCAAAAAATATCTTTCTCATGATTTTTAATTGGCAATATATTTTTTAAGAAGGCTTAAAAATACTATATCTAGGTATTAATATCTTATATTAAAAGAAATGGATGCTAAATATGATGAGTAGCAAATTATTAATTTGTAAGTAAAAAAATTACATCTTTAAGCTACATAGTTGAAAAATTCTCCTTGATTCTATATTTTATGGTGAGTTTTTTTCAAATATATCATTAGACCTTTTTTTTCTTAAAAATAGAAAGATATTTACATACACCAAAGGTTAATCACAACTACATCTCTTTCAAATAGAACATGACTTTTCAACAATAAGGCATTTTAATATAATAAAATATTGAAGATTATTTGAAGATTTTGTAGTGGTTTTAAATTTAGAAAATTTTTAAACAAAAACTACAAACTGATGATATATATTTTTTGGAAAAATTCCATATCATTAAAAATATAGGCTTTTTTAACCATTACCTATTTCAAAACAACTATAGTAATTTTTTTTAATAAATTTTATTAAACATCTATCAACTTTTAGTTTTTATAATTTTAATCTTTAAATAATAGATCACTTAATGAAGATAATAAATTTTTTATTTTTTTAAAAAAACTACCACAAGTAATGAAATAATTTGTTGATATCATCAACTCAAAGTTGATATTTTATTTGAATAACAATTCTAATTTGTATCAAAATTTTGGAAGACACTCTTATAAAAATTGAGTTATTTTTACCTATTAATCTATAAATTTATGTATAAATTAAAGTTGTAAATCAAATATTTAAATGATTTCTGTAATATATCATTAAATACCATTAAAACAATGAAAAATCTCTCTTATCAAACTCAAAAATATAATATGATAACAGATTATATTTTTCTATTGATTTCTTTTAAAAATTTATCAATTATAAATAAAATCTATAACTTTGTACTTTTTATTGTTTTATTTTCCACACACATTATCAAACTTTGTACAAAAATGATGATATAATAAAAAAAAGCTAATAAAAGAAATAAAAGACAAATATAAATATCTTTAAGAAAAAAGTAGTCTTCATTTATAATTACTAATAAGATATGGTTATTTCTTTCTAATATTAATACCAATCAATCTTGTATTAAGTTAAATTATTAAAAGCTTAAATAAATAATTATTTAGTATAAATTAATTGAGAATCAAAAAAATCAATTAAAATTTATCTTATTTTTTATATATTTTTATTATATTTTATAAGAAATTAACATATTAGAAGAGAAAAAATAACCATTATTTTTTTAAAAAATAGATATAAATTAAATGTTTGAGATAAAAAGGCTTGAATTTAAAATAGTGCTATGATAAATTAAGATACTTTATACATTAAATAGATATTCATAAAAGAATTTTAAGAAATTTATAAATGCATCAAAAGATATTTTTATTTTATTTTTTAATAAAACTACTTTAAATAAAAGAATAAATATTTAAAAATAATAATAAGATAGTATAAACCATAAGAAAATAAGTTCAAGAATCAATTATTTACTATATAAACATATAATTTTATTATAGATTTTACTTTTGTATGACAAAAAATCAACAATAAAAAAATTCATATTAAAAAGTACTATTCACAAAGTTTTTAAATAAACCACTTAGGTTATTATAACATTTAGAATATTAAATTGAAATAAAGATCCTTAAAAAGACATATTATTTGCTAAATAGATGGTAAAATACAATACAACTTATACCATGATATTAGAAAGGAGTTTTAGAACTTAGTGATATTTTTGAATCTAATTAGATGGCATTATAAGTATATTATATAAAAATAATTAAAAATATTTTAATTATAATCAAATAATTAAATAGTCTGTTTACTTAGATATGAGATATTATTTATGGTTCAAAAGACCTATCAACCACCTTTGTATAGATCATAAATCAAATTTTGCACTAAATATTATTAAATTATTCTTAAGTTTTATTAACTTATAAAATAACTTCTAACTAATTATTTATTACATAGCTTTTTCTTTAAATAAAATAAAATAAAAAAGATACTTATATTACTTAATTAAATAAAAATAATAAGAAATAGATAAGCTACATAGTATTTTAATTAAACAAACAATAATGAAGCTTCTTAGATGTAAATTATAAATCTATAAAAATATCTTATAGTTGTAGTAACTTTTAAAAGAACTTTCTTATTTAAATTAAGCTACTATAAAAATATTGTACAACTTAGATACTTGGCCTATAAGTCTTGTACTTATCAAAAAGCTTTTACATGGCTTTTACTTTTGCTAGTATAAATAGTGGCAAGCCTTAAGCCATTTGTAGTCTTGCTATAAAATCTCAAAAATTTTATCTTTTTTTAATTTAATTATTATTATTATTATTTATTATTTTAAAGTATTATATAATTTAATTTTTTTAATTATAAATATAAATATATAAAATATATATATATATATATATATATATATATCAATTATTTTTTAAATAAAATATTTATAATATGTATATAATATATATAGGTTGATATATCTATAATATAATAAAAATATAATGTCAAAATTATCTTTGTGGTACTTTTAAAAAATACATATTTTATAAGTTCTATCTTATAAGAATTTACTTCTTTTAAGAATTAATACATGTGTATTTTAATGAGTTGTCTTTTATTAATATAATCCAATTGTGTATATAAAAATTGAGCCACATCTATTAAATATCTTTTTTGTGTAGATACAACAATAACTATACATATACCAATATTTCTTTGAAACTTATAAAAATATAAAGGACTTAAATTTAAAGAAAAAAATATAAAATTAATTTACTTACAATCAAGAAATAAGAAATAATACAAAAAAGAAGCATTGTTAGAAAATAAAAATTAAGTACAATAATTGTTGCTAAATACAAAGAAATTAAAGAGTCATAATTCAAGAATGCAATACATAAAAGAAATTGACAAGATTAATAATGGTTTCAATCTTACTTATATATATATATATATATATATATATATATATATATATATTAGTTAAAAAAAAGGCCACATAAAAATTTTACAAGAATTGTAAGACTTGTAGATCAAATATCAAAATTATTGGATGTTTTTATAGTAGCTTCTAGGAAAAATTTCCATAGCCATGTGATATATCTAGAAGAACTTATCAATCAAATCTACATTTAAATTTTTTTCTTGATGTTTCATGAAAAAACTATTATCTAACTAAACTTTGTCTATGTACTTCTACTTATTTCTTTTTTTTTTTTACTTCTATTTACTAAAACAATATAAGAATATATTATAATAGATTTCTAATCTACTTATTTTCATCATAAGATAAGTTTTTTTTTTTTTTTTTTTTTAATTTTAATATTTTAATCTATTTTTTTTCCATGTACAATCACTTAAATCTAATCTAATTAGAAAAATCAAGTTCTTTTATATTTTACAATTACAACAAATATTACTCAATCTTTACATAATATTATCAAGTATTTTAATATAAAAATATATTTATTTTTAGAGTAATTTTGGTTTATTTTTTAGATAATAAAATATTATTTTTATATAGATTATAATTGGAAAAAAATTATTTTAAAGACATATGTGATATAAGCAACTAGAACAAAAATAATCCATATATTACAAGACTTGTTACTTCAAGTAGTTATAGTAAAGACATTTCTAATTTTTCTATCTAAATCAACAAAATTAGTTTATCAACATAACTAAATATTATTATTTTCCATATCTTTTACTTGATTTTATATATATTTTAAAATATCTTAATTTATTAAATTTATAATATTTAATCTTTAATTTATCAAATCAAATTGTATATTTTAATTCAAACTTTCTTCTATTGCATCTTTTTATTTATCATTACATTGTCGTACTATAATTGCTTATAGTATGTAAAATCCACTCAAAATGTATAATATATTTATAGGTTTAAATATGTATTAGAATGATTAGTACAGTTAATTAAAGAGGGTTGGTATAAGAAACTTTATTTTAGATTTTACTTACTTTGATTATGGCTTTTAAATTATATAGAGCCTAAATATTTAGTATAGGAATGAGACTGTAGCTCATTTAAATTCTAATAATCTTTAATCTAACCATTTGATTAAGCTAAAATTTATAATAAAAATTTAACAAAATAATATTCACAAATCAACAAATTTTTACTCGTAGATCTAATACAACATTGACAAAATTTTCCAAAATGTGAATCCATTTTATTTCTCAACAACCAAAGTCATCCAAATAGAACTCTAATTTTGCTAAGCTTTTACAAAGTCATTATATACTCAAAAACCTTAAAACCAATATTCAAAGAAATCCTATCAAATCTACTTTCTAATTTTATTCTTTGATCAATAAAAAAAATCTTCTATCTATTGTAAGCATACAATTTTGTGTCTTGGGATTTGGTTTTGACTCTAATTCACAACTTGTTATAGACATAAGATTTATTCCAATAATTATTTAATTAACATGAATAGATAGAAATAGGTAAAAATAATTTCATTTGATAATATCTTATAGAGAAGCTTTTTAGAAGCTTTATAGATGCGGTTTCATCTTTATATATGTTTATAAGTGATTGGTAGGTTAAAAACTTGGCTAACAAGTTAACCATATATTGCACATGCTGGTAGCTTGTGGAATAAGCTAAGTATATAGTACACATATAGAAAACTTGTTTTGCAAGTTTGACATGTATTTTGTAAATTAGACACGTGTTGAAGGTCCTATAGAATGCCACCATATAGCTCTTAGGTAGATAGTATATATAGAGACAAGGATGAAGCCTTCTTCACTTTTGTCAATTTCTTTCTTGCTTCTATTCTAGTTCAAAAGTCATTATATTTTTTAGTCTTTGTCAATAGCCATTATAGTTTCTTCTTGAATACATATGCTTTCTTATTTTTTTTTGTTATATATATATATATATATATAGATTTCATTAATTTATGCATCTTCTTTTAGTTTATATTTTTGAAAGATTGATAAGAGTGCACATATAATATTAGAGCTTTGTCTTTTCTTGATTAAGACTCAATTACTTTTTTTTCTTGAATAGACATAAATATATTAAAAATTATAGATTACTCACTTTTAAATTGATATTTTTTTTAGAATTTTTTTCTTTATTCTTTAATATTTTATTGTGCAATGAAAGTAGACACTTTCTTTTCTATTGTATTATTATAGTAGAATTTGTTGAAATGAAAAGCGCAATGATATAAATGTAAGAGCAAATGAAAGAGTTAATGCTTGTAATGCATTAATTCAATTTACTACCATAAGGAATAATAAGATTAGCAAAAAGATTGATATAGATATGATTGAAGCTCCTTCAATATTTATACCAAGCTATACTACTTCACCTATAATGGAATACTATTTAAGCATCAAAGAATCAAAAATTAATTTGTTTGAGAAGTTTGATGGTATAACATCTTAATTTTGAGGATTTATCAATCAAGTACAACTAATAATTGAACTTCAACCTCAAAGTTATCAAACTCAAGGATCACAAGTTAGGTTTATTGAAACACTAGTTTTAAATTCTGCTTTATTGTGATTTTCATCTTCCTTTAAATAACAAGATCCAATATTAAATAATTTGGAGGCATTTTTAGTGGAGTTTAAATCTATGTATAAAGAACATGATGCAATTCATGTTATAACTAACAAGATTTATGTCTTGTAATAAGGTAATTGATCAGTGACATTATATGCTTTACAATTTTAACAACCACTAACTAATATCAAGTGGAATGATGCTACACTTATCAGCAAATTTTTCTATAGATTACAATATGAAATAAAAAAATTAATGTTCAACCTATCCAATCCTCAAACATTAAATCAAGCAAATGACTTTGTTGTGAAGTGTGATAATTGATTTTTTGAGTTTTGGTTTGAGAGTTGTATAAGAGAGTCTTAACATTATTATAATACAATGACAATACCAACATCTTTTCAATATGTATATTTAAAAATAAAAGACATACAAATTGATACAATATATTTTAAATCTTTTATTGAACAAAAAAAGATTGATCGTTGTCAAGAAGGATTGTACTTATATTGTAGAGAATCTAAGTATATTACTCAATATTATCCAAAGAAATAATGTAAGTACAAAATAAAGAGTAGGCTATCAAAGAAGATAATATATTAAAAATAAATTTATCTATCTACAATAGAGACTATATAGCTAAGATTTTATATAATTTTTAATAAAGGTCCTATCTTCTCTTTAAAATCCTTTCATTGTTTTATAATAAATATGTGTTTGGAACGTAAAAATCACAAAGCCTTTGCCTTGCTACATTCAAGAGTCTCAGTGTATTTTTTAGATGAAGAATTTGTTAAAAGTTATAAAATATTTTTAGTACAAAAAACTAAATCCGTTGTCATGTGGTGTAATCTTCTATCTGAAAATACACTGAATATCTGGTTATAGAGAATTTATTTGAAATTTATTGGCAAGGCTCTAATAAATAATTTATCCTCAATAAAAATAAAAAATAATACAATGATATTATAAAAGAAAAATTATATTGATAAATCCTTTTGTATTTAAGTAGGTTTGTATAAAAAGATTCAAATTGCCACAAAACCTTCAATACCTTATTTATCCGCAAAGATTTAATTCTTTTTAATCTTTAAAATTTAATAACTCTTGATCTAGCTATTTAGTTTCTATAAGACTTTCTTCAAAGTATATATAATATTCTTAAGCTTTATTATAAAAAAAATCAATTACAAATTCATTGCCAATCATTTGATATCTTAAAAATCCTAGCAGGTGCTTAAAACCCTAGTTTAGAGACATGTGAGCACTATTTTCTTCATATCTCACAAATCCAAAATTTTAATACCACAAATTTTTTATATATAGTCTTATGACATAAATGTATACATTTTTAGTTTTGTATATAGCCTAAAACATAACTAGTTAATTATTTTAAATATTGATTTAACTTCCAATATCTTTGAATTTCATCAAGCTAAACATGTTTTTTAATCCCAACTGCCGATCCTCTATTGATCTTTGTATGTGCAAATTATGCCCAAAATAGTGACAATAGATACAATTTTAATATCCTAACTTTGAGTGCCTATAACTCTTTCATACAAAGTCCAAATCATGCAAGATTTGTACCAAAACCATATCCAAAAAACCAAACTTGCTGATCCTAGCCTTGATATTTGACCTCTTAAAACAAATCCTAACTTCAATAAATCTCAAGATTTTAGAGACTTATTTATCTCCATTCATACCTAACTACTCCCCTTCATACTAAAAATTTTTAATCCTTTTTTAATCCTTCTTCTTATAAGATTTACATACTTGGTGCTTTAAACATCAAATAAAAGAAGTAAATAAGATCTTAAGGATCACCAATGTCTAACAAAGGTGACTTAAGATATATAAAAGTTATTATCAATATAAAATCAACCTCAAAATTACTATAAAAAAAAAATAAAGTTGTATAAATCTCAATAATAGTCCTTACAATGGATCTCTTTTAAATTAACAATCTAATCATAACTTGTAACTAATAAAATCCACTGATATGACTTTCACCTTGCTGTATAGTAAATTATATATATTATATATATATATATATATATATATAATAGTTGAACTACAACATGACACCGTATATATAAAAGTCATAGATGGTCGTCCATTATCTTCTACACATGTTATTTATTAAATCCTTTCTATAAATGTAACAATAGATGGTTATAATAGTTATGTAATCTTTAATATAATTAAATCTTCATCTAATCTAATCAATTTAGGTTTATTATGGCTAGAAAAGTATAATCCTTGAATAGATTAGATTTTTTGTAAACTTGATTTTTTTTAGAGCATTAATAAGAGTCTTGTTAACTAAGTGAAAAGCTATAAATCTAATATAGTAAAATCTTTACTTATAGGTGCAAAAGCTTTTATGAATATAACAAAAGAAAGATCACCTTTTGCTATTTATACTACACATATTTTTGATGGTGGAAAAACTTCAAGTGGCATTCCAAGCCAATACCAAGATTACCAAGATATTTTTGAAAAAAAGAATATAAATATTTTTCTGAAATATCATCCATATAATTGCTCAATTGATCTCAAAAAAGGAACTCAACTTCTATTTGGACCAATTCATAGTTTATTACAAAATGAGTTGACTGAACTCAAAAAATATATTGATGAGAACTTGGCCAAAAAATTTCATACATGAGCTCTTATCTTATTTGTGAAGAAAAAAGATGGATCACTATGGATGTGTGTAGATTATCAAAGGCTCAACAAGATTACCATTAAGAATAGATGTCTTCTACCTTTGATATCTAAACTTTTTGATCAATTGAATCAAGTTAAGATCTATACAAAAATAGATCTATAAAGAGCATACAATCTGGTGTGCCTTAGAGAAGGAGATGAATTAAAAATTGTATTTTGAACAAGATATGGATATTTTGAATATAATATTATGGCTTTTCGACTCACGAATGTACCAATTACTTTTTAACATCTTATGAATGATATTTTTTGTGAATTTCTAGATAATTTTATTGTTTGTTATTTAGACAATATTTTAATCTACTCAAAGAATATAGAAGAATATGAATTATATGTTCATTGTACGTTACAAAAACTTAGAGATATGAAATTGTATGTCAAGATAAAAAAGTGTATATTTGATACTATTCAAATTGATTTTTTAGAATACATCATTTCAAATGATGGTCTCAAGATAGATCTTAAGAAAATCTAGATAATCATACATTGGAAGAATTTAAAAATAATAAATGATGTGTAATGCTTTTTGGGATTTGCTAGTTACTATTGAATCTTCATCAAGAATTTTTTTTCAAGTTGGAGATCCACTTACATAATTAACTTATAAAAGCAAATTTAAATGGAATAAAGAAGTAGAAGTATCATTTGAAGCTTTAAAGATAGCTTTTACTTCTGTACCAATCTTGTATTGTATTGACTTTTTTAAGGTATTTTTTTTAGAAAAAAATACATCAAATTTTATTTTGGACATGATATTATCATAAATGGGAGCATATAGAAAATTCCACTTAATAGCTTTTTATTTAAAATTTTTTTTAGCAATAAAGATCAATTATAAGATCCATAATAAAGAACTTCTTATAATTGTGGATTCTTTTCAAGAATGACATTACTATTTAGAAGACGCTTTTAGTCTAGCCACTGTGTATACAGATCACAAAAATCTTAAGTACTTCATATCAACACATATGTTGAATTATCATCAACCTTATTACAATATGTCTTTATTAAGATTTGAATTTATTATCACTTATTGGTTAAAAAAAAAGAAAAGATTTGTTTGATGTCCTTTCTAGACATTCTTATCTTGCACTAAAAGAAAGAGATGCAATTTTTGATTAATAAAGAATAATCATCTTGAAGCTGGAGTAATTTTATCTTTGAGTAATAAAATCAACATTGATTGTTGATTCAACTTTCTTCAAGTAAGTCTAATCAAGTATGTCTTTGGACCCTCTTATTCATGGTATTAAGAATAATTCTTCTATATCTCATGAAATTTCAAAGTTCAAATTTAAAGACAATCTATTTTATTACAAAAGATGCTTATATGTTTCAAAATATAAAATACAACTACATTCTCATGTTGTGGTTTGGCTACCATATAAAAGAATTGTATATATATATTTGATGTATAATTTATTATACAATTAAGTGAAAGCCATAACAGTAGATTTTATTAATTACAAGATGTGATTAAGTTATTAATTTAGAAAGAATCTTTCTAAAAAGATTATTATTGAGATTTATACAACCTTATTTTTTTTGGTAGTGACTTTTGAATTTGATTTTATATTAATAATAACTTTTATATATCTTAAGTCACCTTTGTTAGACATTGGTGATCCTTAAGATCTTATTTATATCTTTTATTTGGTGTTTAGAACACATATCATATAAATCTTATAAGAAAAAGGATTAGAAAGGGATTTTAGTGTGAAAAGTAGTAGTTAGGCCATCCATGTGCATGAATGGAGATGGATGATAGAAGTCTTTATTCCTATTAGCCAAAAATCATGTTCAATGGGCTTCAAGGAGGCTGCGTGAGGATTTATTAGGAATTAGGGTTTTTTTTTAAAGGAGAATTGAACATTAGAGGCTTTTTTTTTGTATGATTTTAGTGAAAATTTTGTATGATTTGGACTTTATATGAAAGAGATATAGGCGCTCAAAGTTAAGGTATTGAAATTATATATATTGTCATTCTTTTAAGCATAAGTCATGTTTAAAAAAAGCAATAGAAGATTGGCAACTAGGATTGAAAAGAGCACTTTCTTGGCTATACTTTTTATATATAACTTGATGAAATTCAAGCTGAGATGAAGGAGATATTGGAAGTTGAAGTTAATGCTTATAAGCTAAGGGTAGTAAGTGACACCGCTTAACTAATGGTTATGTTTTGAGCTATATCTTATGCAATTTGATAAATTTTTAGCTCAAAAATTTTAAAAGTATGTATATTCATATAACAAGAATATGTAAAAAAAATTGTAGCAAAAAGATTTTGGATTTGTGAGATATGAAAGTAGTAGTGCTGTCAAGGACAATAATTGGATGAAGTCAAATAAACAAGTGAGACCTCTTTCAAAGAAATAAATATAAAGAAGTATATATATTAAAAAGAAACTGGAATGGCTAATGCCAAAAGACAAGAAAACTAGAGACTCTTGAACTAGACTGGAAACAAGAAAGGAATTGACAAGAGTGAAGAAGGCTTCACTCTTGTCTCTATTTATACTATCTACCTAAGAGCTAAGTGGCGACGTTCTATAGGACCTCCAACACGTATCCAATTTACAAGACACGTGTCTAAGTTGCAAGACACGTGTCGAACTTGCAGGGCAAGTTTCCTATATGTTCGCCACGTATTTAGCTTGGTCTTCAAGCTACCAACATGTGCGACATGTGGCTAACTTATTGACCAAGTTTATAATCCAAAAGTCTACTATGGACACTTATAAAGTCAAAGCAGCATCTATGAAGTTTCTAGGAAGTTTTTCTAAAGATATTATGGAATTAATCTGCTTTTACCTTCTTTTATCTAATTCTATCTGATCATATAGGTAACTATGTATATGTCCATGACATTACCCCCCCCTTTAAAAGGACGAGTTCCACGAGGAGCGGCGATTACATGTGTAGAAAGTCTAAGATGCGGCGAATAATATTTGTCACATATTCTGATCTTTGTTCTCTTCGAAGGTAATTGATGGGTCTTTTTAGCCATCGATAGTGTCTCATTCCAGGGCAAGAAGACCACCCTATTATTTGATCATTGTTGTGACCTTCATAACTTTCTTCGAATATCACATCTGGAACACCGTCAGGAGTTGTTCCTATCTCCAATAAAATCACCAAACATCGAGAATCTCTTCCAAGGTCGTGATACCAAACACGTTGTATCTCGCCATCTATTCAAGGAAGAACATGTCGTTCTTGAAGATCTTCATCTCGGTTGCGTCGTCTTGAGGGTTGTGACAGTCGCAATGTCTCGTCCGGTAGGTCAGCAAATGAAGGCTCTTGAGTCAAATCCGCTGGCTGTTGATTCTCCATCTCCTTAGCGTCACAAAATACAAAGAAGCTACAAACAAGGATAGAAAGTTGAATGTTATCTTGCCTACATCTTGTTTCTTTTATAGGGAAAGTCTTCATCTTGGTTTCGATGGATGTTGTTGATGAAAGGTCTCCACCTTCCTCGCTGCATTCGCTAGATTTTTTGCTGGTTCCCATGTGCGCTCACTAATATCGTATCCGTGCCAGTGAACAAGATATTCCAACCTATTTCGGCGCCGCCTTGAATCTAAGACTTCTTCCACTTCAAATTCGTCATTATTGTTCACTTCTATAGGAGGAGGTGGCACTTGTCTTCTTCTTGGTATGTTCACTGTCTTATATGGTTCAAGAAGAGATACGTGGAATACAGGATGGATCTTCATAGACTCTAGTAGGCATAAACGATATGCAACTGGATTAATTTGTTCAAAAATACGAAAAGGTCCAAGCTTACGATAGTCCAACTTGTCACAAGGTCGCGTAGTCTTGATATTGCGACGAAATAGCCATACCTTGTCGCCTACGTTGAGTTGTGGTTGTTCCTTTTAATACACATCATCGTTTATCTTTTGTCGTTCTTGAGCTTCCTTTAATTGTGCCTTCATTGTTATATGTAATTCTAACAAATGATTTACCAAGTCTTCCGCCGCAGGATTGTCAACTTTCGAATAGTCAAAAGTATCAAGTCGTGGATGATAACCATAATTGGCAAAGAAAGGTGTTTGTTGTGTAGAAGAATGTACCGTATTATTATAAGCAAACTTTGCCAATGGTAAAAGAGTTGTCCAATCATCTTGTTGGTAGTTGATGGTATATCTCAAATATTGTTCCAAGACTTGATTTACGCGCTCCGTTTGTCCATCAGTTTGAGGATGGAAAGCTGAAGATAGATTTATATCCTCCTTTAGAATCTTGAAAAGCATTTTCCAAAATCTTGATACAAATTGAGTTTCCCTATCCGATATAATATCTTTAGGTAATCCATGATAGCGGTTGTTAGGGACATAGTCTTAGAACCTTCTAGAAATTAGAACGTTTTAGAAGCAAGTCCCTGGAATCTTCTAGAAGCTTCCATTAGCAGTTAGTGGAAGTTTCTTGAGAAGCTTCCTAGTTAGTGGAAGTTGCTTGAGAAGCTTCCTAGCTAGTAGAAGTTGCTTGAAAAGCCTCCTAATTCATAGAAGCTACTTGAGAAGCTTCCTAAGTTGTTAGAAGTTGCTCAAGAAGTTTCTTATTTAGAAGTATATATAGGAGTCGAGGCTGAAGAGTTCTTCAGTCTCGAAAACACATCTCTTGGAGCTCTAGCTCACCTCTCTGGTGTTGCTCTTGTACTCATCTGATCAATCTAGTTTTTGCCAGGTCTCTTTGAAATTCTTGTTTAGATTTTCTCTTCGTATTCTGTGTTCGTGATAGTTTGTCGAGACTGCTCTCATCTCAGATATTAGAGCTAGTCCTTCTTGTTAGAGTGTGGATTATCCCTCTTCTTGAAGGTATACTAGTGTTTTAGAGGTTGCGGATTACCCTCCTCTAAACTGATATCTCTTCCATTACAATATTGGAGTCTTATTCTTCTTGGAGAGAGTGGATTACCTCTCTTCTTGAAGGATTTTAGACGTTTTAGAGGTTGCAGAGTACCCTCCTCTAAACCAATATTTTCTTCTTCGTAGAATCAATTATTTCTCTCTTTTAGAATGGCTGGAGATCAAGGGATTAGTATGATTGAAAGTTTGGAGTCCAAGTTGGACGCCATTATGAATGCCCTTGCTATGTTATCGCAAAGAACTGCGGAGATTGAAGGAGCGTTTGCAAGACTTCATAATGATGGAGCACTTGGAGTAACACAATCTAGAATTCATCAACCTCAAGTTTCTGTATCAGAAGAAATAGCTTTGCCTGTAATTCGACAAGAACCACTAGTTCTACAATGAAAGGAGCCTCGAGTTAGCCTTCTAGACAAGTTCAATAGTACATGCTCCAAGTTTTGAGGTTTTGTCAATCAAATCAGGTTAATAATAATTTTACAGCCCGAACGCTATCCAACGGAGGAGTCACATGTGGGACTAGTTGGAACCCTACTTACGGGGCAGGCTCTATCATGGTTTGCTCCTTTATTCGAGAAAGGATCATTAATTTTGAACAACTTCGAAACTTTTTTGGAAGCATTTGCAGAAGCATTTGGCGAGCATGACAAGGCTCGATGGGCTACAACAAAGATTCGATCACTACGACAAGGGACAAGCTCTGCATCAGTTTATGCATCAGACTTCAGACAATTAGAATGTGACATCAACTGGGATGAAGAAGCATTGACGAGTCAATTTTATTGGGGTTTGAAGGATGATGTGAAGAATTTGCTATTATCTCTTCCTGATCCACAAACGCTCAACAAAGCCATTAGCCAAGCTGTGAAGTGTGACAACCGCCTATTTCAGCGTCGCCAAGACCAACGCTCAAGACAACATGTGACTCGTCACGCCTCAATCATGTCAGCAAGCAGTTTGAATTCACATTCCGAGATGGACGACATGCAAATTGATGCGGTACGTGTCAAATCCCTCACTCTAGAAGAGTAGAAGCGACGCATGGAGGAAGGATTATGCTTATATTGTGGTGAAGAAGGCCA